>OZ035831.1:2083630-2113630 GCA_964034765.1 Knipowitschia caucasica
CTCTCTCTGGTCTCTCTCTCTGGTCTCTCTCTGGTCTCTCTCTGGTCTCTCTCTGGTCTCTCTCTGGTCTCTCTCTCTGGTCTCTCTCTGGTCTCTCTCTGGTCTCTCTCTGGTCTCTCTCTGGTCTCTCTCTGGTCTCTCTCTGGTCTCTCTCTGGTCTCTCTCTGGTCTCTCTCTCTGGTCTCTCTCTGGTCTCTCTCTGGTCTCTCTCTGGTCTCTCTCTGGTCTCTCTCTGGTCTCTCTCTGGTCTCTCTCTGGTCTCTCTCTGGTCTCTCTCTGGTCTCTCTCTGGTCTCTCTCTGGTCTCTCTCTGGTCTCTCTCTGGTCTCTCTCTGGTCTCTCTCTGGTCTCTCTCTCTGGTCTCTCTCTGGTCTCTCTCTGGTCTCTCTCTGGTCTCTCTCTGGTCTCTCTCTGGTCTCTCTCTGGTCTCTCTCTGGTCTCTCTCTGGTCTCTCTCTGGTCTCTCTCTGGTCTCTCTCTGGTCTCTCTCTGGTCTCTCTCTGGTCTCTCTCTGGTCTCTCTCTGGTCTCTCTCTGGTCTCTCTCTGGTCTCTCTCTCTGGTCTCTCTCTGGTCTCTCTCTGGTCTCTCTCTGGTCTCTCTCTGGTCTCTCTCTGGTCTCTCTCTGGTCTCTCTCTGGTCTCTCTCTGGTCTCTCTCTCTGGTCTCTCTCTGGTCTCTCTCTGGTCTCTCTCTGGTCTCTCTCTGGTCTCTCTCTGGTCTCTCTCTGGTCTCTCTCTGGTCTCTCTCTGGTCTCTCTCTGGTCTCTCTCTGGTCTCTCTCTCTGGTCTCTCTCTGGTCTCTCTCTGGTCTCTCTCTGGTCTCTCTCTGGTCTCTCTCTGGTCTCTCTCTGGTCTCTCTCTCTGGTCTCTCTCTGGTCTCTCTCTGGTCTCTCTCTGGTCTCTCTCTCTGGTCTCTCTCTCTGGTCTCTCTCTCTGGTCTCTCTCTGGTCTCTCTCTGGTCTCTCTCTGGTCTCTCTCTGGTCTCTCTCTGGTCTCTCTCTGGTCTCTCTCTGGTCTCTCTCTGGTCTCTCTCTGGTCTCTCTCTGGTCTCTCTCTGGTCTCTCTCTCTGGTCTCTCTCTGGTCTCTCTCTGGTCTCTCTCTGGTCTCTCTCTGGTCTCTCTCTGGTCTCTCTCTGGTCTCTCTCTGGTCTCTCTCTGCTGGTTGCCTCGCTTCTGTCGTTGTGCCCCAGGGCAGCTGTGTCTACAGTAGTAGTTTTTTTTAACGCAGTGTATGGAGTAAAAGAAGGTGTTCAAAAAAGTATGTATAGTATGTGAAAGTATGTAAAAAAGTGCTGTATAAAGAAATATTATTCTTTTTGGCTCCAGATTCTGGCCAATGGAGACCGTTTTAGCTTAAGATAGAAACAAACTATAGATCCAGGAACTAGTCCCTCTAGTCTCCCTCTAGTCTCCCTCTGGTCTCCCTCTGGTCTCCCTCTGGTCTCCCTCTGGTCTCCCTCTGGTCTCCCTCTGGTCTCCCTCTGGTCTCTCTCTAGTCTCTCTCTAGTCTCTCTCTAGTCTCTCTCTAGTCTCTCTCTAGTCTCTCTCTTGTCTCTCTCTTGTCTCTCTCTCTAGTCTCTCTCTAGTCTCTCTCTCTTGTCTCTCTCTCTAGTCTATCTCCAGTCTCTGTCTTGTCTCTCTATTGTCTATCTCTAGTCTCTCTCTAGTCTCTCTCTCTAGTCTCTCTCTAGTCTCTCTCTCTAGTCTCTCTCTAGTCTATCTCTAGTCTATCTCCAGTCTCTGTCTTGTCTCTCTATTGTCTATCTCTAGTCTCTCTCTAGTCTCTCTCTAGTCTCTCTCTAGTCTCTCTCTCTAGTCTCTCTCTTGTCTCTCTCTCTCTAGGCTATCTCCAGTCTCTGTCTTGTCTCTCTCTTGTCTATCTCTCCAGTCTCTCTCCAGTCTCTCTCTCGTCTCTCTCTCGTCTCTCTCTCGTCTCTCTCTCGTCTCTCTCTCGTCTCTCTCTCGTCTCTCTCTCGTCTCTCTCTCGTCTCGCTCTCGTCTCGCTCTCTTGTCTATCTCTCCAGTCTCTCTCCAGTCTCTCTCTCGTCTCTCTCTCGTCTCTCTCTCGTCTCGCTCTCGTCTCGCTCTCGTCTCGCTCTCTTGTCTATCTCTCCAGTCTCTCTCCAGTCTCTCTCTAGTCTCGCTCTAGTCTCTCTCTCGTCTCTCTCTCGTCTCTCTCTCTTGTCTCAGAGACCAGAAACACATGTTAAACCTAGAGATAGAGCCAAACTGTAATAGCTCCAGGATCTAGTGACATAAACAACATCACATGGTTCCATTGTTGAGGTCTGAAAGTCAGGACCCCCAGCTTTAACTGCCTCCATCACTGAGCAGGGACCGGTTCAGACGTGTGAGAAATGACCACCCAGGTTCCTCTCGCGCTCGAGTTTTCCCAGCCGCCTTTTTCCTGCTGCTTAAGTGACTTTGAAGCGCGCCTCTCTGCTGCCCTGACAGCTGACAAGTCTAAACACGAGCGAGACCGAGGCGCGTCAACACGTCAGCTCTGCACTTTGAATCCGAAAACAAAAGCCAATAGAAAGCTCTGCCTGTGTGTGTGTGTGTGTGTGTGTGTGTGTGTGTGTGTGTGTGTGTGTGTGTGTGTGTGTGTGTGTGTGTGTGTGTGTGTGTGTGTGTCAGTCTCTCTGCCTGTCCTTCTCACATCCATCAATCCCACGGCAGCGGAGAAACTCTCGTCTATCCATCAAAAGTGAAAGAGGAAGTGGCGCTGAACGACTGGATGGTCACAGTGTGGATTAGAGAAGGAGGATGAAAAGGAAAAGGAAGAGAAAAGGTGATGGATTAACTTTGGTGGATTGTGACTGGGCTTGTAAACAAACGGCCTGATTATATACTGTGTTATGAGACGAGAGACAGAGTGAGACGTCACCGGAGTCTCAGTCCTGGGTCTACAGCCTCAGTCCTGGGTCTACAGCCTCAGTCCTGGGTCTACAGCCTCAGTCCTGGATCTACAGCCACAGTCCTGGGTCTACAGCCTCAGTCCTGGATCTACAGCCTCAGTCCTGGGTCTACAGCCTCAGTCCTGGATCTACAGCCACAGTCCTGGGTCTACAACTTCAGTCCTGGGTCTACAGCCTCAGTCCTGGGTCTACAGCCTCAGTCCTGGGTCTACAGCCTCAGTCCTGGGTCTACAGCCTCAGTCCTGGATCTACAGCCACAGTCCTGGGTCTACAACTTCAGTCCTGGGTCTACAGCCTCAGTCCTGGGTCTACAGCCTCAGTCCTGGGTCTACAGCCTCTGTCCTGGGTCTACAGCCTCTGTCCTCGGTCTACAGCCTCAGTCCTGGGTCTACAGCCTCACTCTCTCTAGTCTCCCTCTAGTCTCTCTCTAGTCTTTCTCCCTCTCTAGTCTCTCTCTCTAGTCTCTCTCTCTCTCGAGTCTCTCTCTCTAGTCTCTTTCTCGGGTCTCTTTCTCCAGTCTCTCTCTCTAGTCTCTCTCTCTAGTCTCTTTCTCCAGTCTCTCTCTCTAGTCTCTCTCTCTAGTCTCTTTCTCCAGTCTCTCTCTCTAGTCTCTCTCTCTAGTCTCTCTCTCCAGTCTCTCTCTCTGGTCTCTCTCTCTATAGTATCTCTAAACTCTCTCTCTAGTCTCTTTCTCCAGTCTCTCTCTTTACAGTCTCTCTCTCTACAGGCTCTCTCTCTACAGGCTCTCTCTCTACAGGCTCTCTCTCTACAGGCTCTCTCTCTACAGGCTCTCTCTCTACAGGCTCTCTCTCTACAGGCTCTCTAGTCACTCTCTAGCCTCTCCCCAGTCTCTCTCTGGTCTCTCTCTCTATAGTCTCTATCAATATGTTCCCAATCAAACATGGGCCACTTGTTATCTACTTTGCGAGATCAGTTTCCAAGCAACTAATTTAAGAACAAACTACATCTATGACTTTTCAAATTCAAACACATTAACTTTTGCCTCTTTCCCCTAATCCCGACAACCCATCCAGGGGAGAAAAAAAACTAAATATCCAATCCCTGTTCCGTCATCCCAAAAGACTCTCTCACAAACTCAAGGTCCGTCCTTGTCACAGCGAGCTCCATTTATGAATCCATCAATCACCCAATCCAAGGAGCCAGGCTAGGGGCCCCGGCTGCCATGGCAACGAGGCCCTGGTCCTGATTGGAGGCAGGTGGGCAGGTGTGTGTCGGCTAATGGGCTGTTTAGGAGGCTAACCGTACTGTAGCAGCGCAGGACGAGCGGTTATGACATGAGCACGGCCTTGTCTCGGAGTCGTGCCGCGGCAAGAGACGAGGCAGTTGGTGACGGACCTCCTGTGCTCCGTGTGCTCCGGCCGGGAACATAAATGCAGATTATCAAGAGAGAAGAGAGAGTTGGAGAAGGAAAGAGGACAGCGGCCAAAGTGAAGACATGGAATATTGGACTGTCTTCACTGCGTACAGGGATGAATGGTTAAATCTGTCTCTCTTTCAGTCTGTCTCCGTCTCTCCCTCTGTCTGTCTCTGTATGTCTGTCTCTCTCTCTCTGTCTCTCTATTTCTCTCTCTCTCTCTGTCTCTCTCTATTTCTCTCTCTCTGTGTGTCTGTCTCTGTATGTCTGTCTCTCTCGCTCTTTGTCGCTCTCTCTCTGTCTCTCTCTATTTCTCTGTCTCTCTCGGTCTCTATCTCTCTGTGTGTCTGTCTGTCTCTCTCTCTGTGTCTCTCTGTCTCTCGCTCTCTCTGTATCTTTCTCTCTGTCTCTCTCTCTGTGTCTCTCTCTGTCTCGTTCTGTGTTTCTCTCTCTCACTGTGTCTCTGTCTCTCTCTGTCTCTCTCTCTCTCTGTCTCTCTCTGTCTCTCTATCTCTGTCTCTCTTTGTCTCTCTCTGTCTCTCTCTGTCTCTCTTTGTCTCTCTCTGTCTCTCCTCTCTCTCTCTCTGTCTCTCTCTGTGTCTCTCTCGTCTCTCTGTCTCTCTGTGTCTCTCTCCGTCTCTCTGTCTCTCTCTGTCTCTCTTTCTCTGTCTGTCTGCCTGTCTCTCTGTGTGTGTCTCTCTCTCTGTCTCTCCTCTGTCTCTCCTCTGTCTCTCCTCTGTCTCTCTCTGTCTCTCTCTGTCTCTCTCTGTCTCTCTCTGTCTCTCTCTGTCTCTCTCTGTCTCTCGCTGTCTCTCGCTGTCTCTCGCTGTCTCTCTCTGTCTCTCTCTGTCTCTCTCTGTCTCTGTCTGTCTGCCTGTCTCTCTGTGTGTGTGTCTCTCTCTGTCTCTCTCTGTCTCTCTCTGTCTCTCTCTGTCTCTCTCTCTGGCTCTCTCTCTGTCTCTCTCTCTCCTCGGTCTCTCTTTCCCTGTCTGTCTGCCTGTCTCTCTGTGTGCGTCTCTCTCTCTCTGTCTCTCCTCAGAGGTTCAAAGTAAACTCTCTTGGGATCAGGAGAAGCAATCATTTTCGGCCTGGGTCAAAACTCATTTCTAAAAGTCTCGTTCACTCAGACAAGACCTGAACTCTCTTTCCCGTCGCTGCTTTGAATGCAGCAATTACTACAATTAAATATTTTTGGAAGTGTTCTGCTAAATTGCCGTTGCACCAGCAGAAATGTCACTGAGTAATAATGTCGGTGAACTACTAATCTTTAAAAGCGGTAAATGTCAAAAAAAAAAAAAAAACGTAGAATGACAGCAGCCTCCAAACTCGCCGTTCTGCTCTCAATGCGAGTTTTTAGTCTTGCGGACCCCTGACAGATTTAGGTCCAATTAAAACGTCCGGATTTGGCTCACGAGACGAGGCCAGAGCAGGTTTTATGTCAGGCCGTCCCACTGGGTCTCACAGAGCACTGGGTTGTGGGAAACGTGTCTAAAGAGGCTGCATCAGCGTTTAATTGGTTCAGAAATGTACTTCCAGTAAGAGGCTCCCACTGCACTGGTGACTCTCTCTGGTCTCTCTCTGGTCTCTCTCTGGTCTCTCGCTGGTCTCTCTCTGGTCTCTCTCTGGTCTCTCTCTGGTCTCTCGCTGGTCTCTCGCTGGTCTCTCGCTGGTCTCTCGCTGGTCTCTCGCTGGTCTCTCGCTGGTCTCTCGCTGGTCTCTCGCTGGTCTCTCGCTGGTCTCTCTCTGGTCTCTCGCTGGTCTCTCGCTGGTCTCTCGCTGGTCTCTCGCTGGTCTCTCGCTGGTCTCTCGCTGGTCTCTCGCTGGTCTCTCGCTGGTCTCTCGCTGGTCTCTCGCTGGTCTCTCGCTGGTCTCTCTCTGGTCTCTCTCTGGTCTCTCTCTGGTCTCTCTCTGGTCTCTCTCTGGTCTCACTCCGGTCTCACTCCGGTCTCACTCCGGTCTCACTCCGGTCTCACTCCGGTCTCACTCCGGTCTCACCCCGGTCTCACTCCGGTCTCACTCCGGTCTCACTCCGGTCTCACTCTGGTCTCACTCTGGTCTCACTCTGGTCTCACTCTGGTCTCACTCTGGTCTCACTCTGGTCTCTCTCTCTGGCCTCTCTCTCTCTCTCTCTCAGGCCTACCCCTCTCTCTCTCTCTCTCTTGGTCCCTCTCCCTTTCGTCCCCAATCAAACATTGGCCACTTGAGTAAATCAGTTACATCTACTTTGCAAGATCAGTTACCAAGCAACCAATTTGTGGTCATGCTCCACTATGATGAATCCAAAATGGTATTAAAAAAAAAGGCTAAATGAATTCTAGAGCAGCTCATTAGGGGCTCTCTCGCTCTGACTGCAGCGAGGACCACCCTCCAACTCTCACTACACACTTTTCAATCGTCTTTCCATCTCATGTCACATTTTTCTGCCTGTTAACAGCTTTGCTTCTTGCTGAGGGCGATGTGCCAGTGTGTGTGTGTGTGTGTGTGTGTGTGTGTGTGGAATAACTACCTAAAGACTTTCCTTTTGCTGACGACGCTCTTTTTAAGTGGTTTTCTCACTTCAAATTAAAGTTAAGTTGGAAATGGAAGTCTGAACAAGGCGAGGCGAGGTGTTTGTTTAATGTCTCGGGAGAAATGTGTCCTCTGCATTTGACCCATTCTGCTTTTCTATTCAGTGAAGTTGTGTTTTGTTTTTGATTTGCCAACAACAGATCGAACACAGAAAATGCAATGATACCAGAGAGAGAGAGAGAGAGAGAGAGACCAGAAAGAGAAACCTGAGACAGACCAGAGAGAGAGATCAAAGAGAAAAGAGACATATCAAAATTGTTGATTATTTACCAAAAGACTCAATTACAAGAGACTCAATTACAATAATAACAAACACATTGGTCCATAGGGAGCGGGAGGAACACTGTCAAGAAATACAAATATAATAAAAATGATAATAATAACAATGTTCTGGATCATCACTGTCCATAGACCCTCTTACATCGACAACAAACCACTCAAAAAAGTGTGGTTGACTTTCTCTAATCTCTCTCTCTGGTCTCTCTCTCTGGTCTCTCTCTCTGGTCTCTCTCTCTGGTCTCTCTCTCTGGTCTCTCTCTCTGGTCTCTCTCTCTGGTCTCCCTCTCTGGTCTCCCTCTCTGGTCTCTCTCTGGTCTCTCTCTGGTCTCTCTCTCTGGTCTCTCTCTCTGGTCTCTCTCTCTGGTCTCTCTCTCTGGTCTGTCTCTCTGGTCTCTCTCTCTGGTCTCTCTCTCTGGTCTCTCTCTGGTCTTTCTCTGGTCTTTCTCTGGTCTTTCTCTGGTCTCTCTCTGGCCTCTCTCTAGTCTCTCTCTGGTCTGTCTCTCTGGTTTCTCTCTCTGCGTGTGTGCGTCTCTGCGTGTGTGCGTCTCTGCGTGTGCGTCTCTGCGTGTGCGTCTCTGCGTGTGCGTCTCAGCGTGTGCGTCTCAGCGTGTGCGTCTCAGCTTGTGCGTCTCAGCTTGTGCGTCTCAGCTTGTGCGTCTCTGCGCGTGTGTCTCTGCGTGTGTGCGTCTCTGCGTGTGCGTCTCTGCGTGTGTGCGTCTCTGCGTGTGTGCGTCTCTGCGTGTGTGCGTCTCTGCGTGTGTGCGTCTCTGCGTGTGTGCGTCTCTGCGTGTGTGCGTCTCTGCGTGTGTGTGTCTCTGCGTGTGTGCGTCTCTGCGTGTGTGCGTCTCTGCGCGTGCGTCTCTGCGTGTGCGTCTCTGCGTGTGCGTCTCTGCATGTGCGTCTCTGCATGTGCGTCTCTGCGCGTGCGTCTCTGCGTGTGCGTCTTAGCGCGTGTGTCTCTGCGTGTGCGTCTCTGCGTGTGTGCGTCTCTGCGTGTGCGTCTCTGCGTGTGCGTCGTCTCTGCGTGTGTGCGTCTCTGCGTGTGTGCGTCTCTGCGTGTGTGCGTCTCTGCGTGTGCGTCTCTGCGTGTGCGTCTCTGCATGTGCGTCTCTGCATGTGCGTCTCTGCGCGTGCGTCTCTGCGTGTGCGTCTTAGCGCGTGTGTCTCTGCGTGTGCGTCTCTGCGTGTGTGCGTCTCTGCGTGTGCGTCTCTGCGTGTGCGTCTCTGCGTGTGTGCGTCTCTGCGTGTGTGCGTCTCTGCGTGTGTGCGTCTCTGCGTGTGTGCGTCTCTGCGTGTGCGTCTTAGCGTGTGCGTCTCTGCGTGTGCGTCTCTGCGCGTGTGTCTCTGCGCGTGCGTCTCTGCGTGTGCGTCTCAGCGTGTGCGTCTCTGCGTGTGCGTCTCTGCGTGTGCGTCTCTGCGTGTGCGTCTCTGCGTGTGCGTCTCTGCATGTGCGTCTCTGCGCGTGTATCTCTGTGTGTGCGTCTCTGCGTGTGCGTCTCTGCGTGTGCGTCTCTGCGTGTGCGTCTCTGCGTGTGCGTCTCTGTGTGTGCGTCTCAGCGTGTGTGTCTCTCACCCCAGCTGGTCCGTCAGGTCCCACAGAACGTTGGGCGTGGGCATGAGAGGTGAACCATCGTATAAAACCAGCGACGCTCCCACTGCCAACGCCGACACCAGCCAGTTCCACATCATCCAGCCGGTCTGGACACAACAGGAGGAGGTCACTTTATCTGCTCCAAACACGAGGCAGGAAGTGGAAAAACACTACTCGGTTTGAGGGAATGAATGAAGTTTTTGGTCTCTCTCTGGTCTGTCTCTCTCTCTGGTCTCTCTCTCTCTGGTCTGTCTCTCTCTGGTCTGTCTCTCTCTGGTCTGTCTCTCTCTCTGGTCTCTCTCTCTCTGGTCTGTCTCTCTCTGGTCTGTCTCTCTCTGGTCTGTCTCTCTCTGGTCTGAATCTCTCTGGTCTGAATCTCTCTGGTCTGACTCTCTCTGGTCTGTCTCTCTCTGGTCTGTCTCTCTCTGGTCTGTCTCTCTCTGGTCTGTCTCTCTCTGGTCTGTCTCTCTCTGGTCTGTCTCTCTCTGGTCTGTCTCTCTCTCTGGTCTGTCTCTCTCTCTGGTCTGTCTCTCTCTGGTCTGTCTCTCTCTGGTCTGTCTCTCTCTGGTCTGTCTCTCTCTGGTTTGTCTCTCTCTGGTCTGTCTCTCTCTGGTCTCTCTCTCTCTGGTCTCTCTCTCTCTGGTCTGTCTCTCTCTGGTCTGTCTTTCTCTGGTCTGTCTCTCTCTGGTCTGTCTCTCTCTGGTCTGTCTCTCTCTGGTCTGTCTCTCTCTGGTCTCTCTCTCTCTGGTCTCTCTCTCTCTGGTCTGTCTCTCTCTGGTCTGTCTTTCTCTGGTCTGTCTCTCTCTGGTCTGTCTCTCTCTGGTCTGTCTCTCTCTGGTCTGTCTCTCTCTGGTCTGTCTCTCTCTGGTCTGTCTCTCTCTGGTCTGAATCTCTCTGGTCTGTCTCTCTCTGGTCTGTCTCTCTCTGGTCTGTCTCTCTCTCTGGTCTCTCTCTCTCTGGTCTGTCTCTCTCTGGTCTGTCTTTCTCTGGTCTGTCTCTCTCTGGTCTGTCTCTCTCTGGTCTGTCTCTCTCTGGTCTGAATCTCTCTGGTCTGTCTCTCTCTGGTCTGTCTCTCTCTGGTCTGTCTCTCTCTGGTCTGTCTCTCTCTGGTCTGTCTCTCTCTGGTCTGTCTCTCTCTGGTCTGTCTCTCTCTGGTCTGTCTCTCTCTGGTCTGTCTCTCTCTGGTCCCTCACGCTCTCTGGTCCCTCACGCTCTCTGGGCCCTCACGCTCTCTGGTCCCTCACGCTCTCTGGTCCCTCACGCTCTCTGGTCCCTCACGCTCTCTGGTCCCTCACGCTCTCTGGTCCCTCACGCTCTCTGGTCCCTCACGCTCTCTGGTCCCTCACGCTCTCTGGTCCCTCACGCTCTCTGGGTCCCTCACGCTCTCTGGTCCCTCACGCTCTCTGGGCCCTCACGCTCTCTGGGCCCTCACGCTCTCTGGTCCCTCACGCTCTCTGGTCCCTCACGCTCTCTGGTCCCTCACGCTCTCTGGTCCCTCACGCTCTCTGGTCCCTCACGCTCTCTGGTCCCTCACGCTCTCTGGTCTATCTTTTTCTCTGGTCCCCCTCTCTCTAATCTCTCTCTCTTTCATCCTCTCTCTGGTCCATCTCTCACTCTCTATGGTTTCTCACTCTCTCTGGTATCTCTCTCTCTCACTCTCTCTGGTCTCTCTCACTCTCTCACTCCCACTAGTCTCTCACTCTATGGTTTCTCACTCTCTCTGGTCTATTTCTCCCTCTCTGGTCTCTCTTCCTCCAGTCTCTCTCACTCGCTCTCTCTCTCTGGTCTCTCACTCTCTCTCTCTGGTCTCTCTTGCTCTGGTCTCTCCCTCTCTATAGTCTCTGGTCTCTCTCTCTCTCTGGCAGATCCTTCCACATCATCCATCCGGTCTGGCCACAGCAGGCAGAGGTCACTTTATCTGCTCCAAACATGCGGCAGGAGGTGGCAGCGGAAACACACAAAACAACTTTGACAGTTTTTGACCCGACACCAGAGAGCGGCTGGAGCTGCAGAGTGGAACATATTTAAAGTTTCAATCGGTTTTTAATTTACCCTTTAGGTGGAGAGAGGATTTCAGAAATGTTATCGGAAACAGAAAAACCCTGAAAGTTGGGAAGAGAAAAGATGTTGGTATGAAGTATGCTTTCGTAGGGTAAACCGTAGCACCCAGAGGAATCCTCAGCCTCAGTCCTGGGTCTACAGCCTCAGTTCTTCTGGATTTAGTCTCAGTCCTGGGTCTACATCCTCAGTCCTGGGTCTACAGCCTCAGTCCTGGGTCTACAGCTTCAGTCCTGGGTCTACAGCCTCAGTCCTGGATCTACAGCCTCAGTCCTGGGTCTACAGCCTCAGTCCTGGATCTACAGCCTCAGTCCTGGGTCTACAACCTCAGTCCTGCGTCTACAGCCTCAGTCCTGGGTCTACAGCCTCAGTCCTGGGTCTACAACCTCAGTCCTGGGTCTACAACCTCAGTCCTGGGTCTACAACCTCAGTCCTGCGTCTACAGCCTCAGTCCTGCGTCTACAGCCTCAGTCCTGGGTCTACAGCCTCAGTCCTGGGTCTACATCCTCAGTCCTGGGTCTACAGCCTCAGTCCTGGATCTACAGCCTCAGTCCTGGGTCTACAGCCTCAGTCCTGGGTCTACAGCCTCAGTCCTGGGTCTACAGCCTCAGTCCTGGGTCTACAGCCTCAGTCCTGGGTCTACAGCCAATCCCTAACTCTCTGGAACATCCCTTCATCCCTGTATTTTCACAGACAAGTTTCTAGTTTGTTTCGGTTTTACAAACAGCTAAAATGATTGGATTTGATTAACGTAACCTCCGCCATTATCGTCTCCAAAGTGCATCTCTTTTGAAAGACAATTATCCCCCAAAAACACACACACACACACACCCAGACCTTACGAAACACAAACTCGCTCATTAAAAAACCGTCTTGGTCTGTAATTAAAGGACCCCTGCATTGGTCACAAGGACACTGCTTCAAACCCAGTGCTCAAAATAAATGCCTGTTTTTGTTCTTTCAGCTGTAAAAACATTCCATTGTAAGGTTTGGATGAAACAGAACACACAGGAGGAAGGCTCAAAGCTAACATTGTATTGAGCTTGGAAGTGGGCGGAGCTTCGGAGTCAGGAAGTAAAACTATGAGTGTAGGTTATTTGTCTTGATGTATACAACCTCTCAGCGTTATATATTTTTTATGCACGGATGCTTTTCTCCTGGACACCTGAATTTCTCCTGCGAGGATCAATCAAGTATCTATTTTGGTTAAATGTAAATGTGTAATTTATTGATCCAGTAGGAAAATTCTTCCCCTGCATTTGACCCATCCCGACGCGACTAAGGCTTTTGTCAGGAGCAGTGGTCACCATGGTAACAGCTGCCGGGAATCCATCTCCACCTCTCTTGCTCCCTCTCTCTGGTCTCTCTTTCTCTAGTCTCTCTTGCTCCCTCTCTCTGGTCTCTCTTTTTCTAGTCTCTCTTGCTCCCTCTCTCTGGTCCCTCTTTCTCTAGTCTCTCTTTCTCCCTCTCTCTGGTCCCTCTTTCTCTAGTCTCTCTTGCTCCCTCTCTCTGGTCTCTCTTTCTCTAGTCTCTCTTGCTCCCTCTCTCTGGTCCCTCTTTCTCTGGTCTCTCTTGCTCCCTCTCTCTGGTCCCTCTTTTTCTAGTCTCTCTTGCTCCCTCTCTCTGGTCCCTCTTTCTCTAGTCTCTCTTGCTCCCTCTCTCTGGTCTCTCTTTCTCTAGTCTCTCTTGCTCCCTCTCTCTGGTCCCTCTTTCTCTAGTCTCTCTTGCTCCCTCTCTCTGGTCTCTCTTTCTCTAGTCTCTCTTGCTCCCTCTCTCTGGTCTCTCTTTCTGTAGTCTCTCTTGCTCCCTCTCTCTGGTCCCTCTTTCTCTAGTCTCTCTTGCTCCCTCTCTCTGGTCTCTCTTTCTCTAGTCTCTCTTGCTCCCTCTCTCTGGTCCCTCTTTCTCTAGTCTCTCTTGCTCCCTCTCTCTGGTCTCTCTTTCTCTAGTCTCTCTTGCTCCCTCTCTCTGGTCTCTCTTTCTGTAGTCTCTCTTGCTCCCTCTCTCTGGTCTCTCTTTCTCTAGTCTCTCTTGCTCCCTCTCTCTGGTCCCTCTTTCTCTGGTCTCTCTTGCTCCCTCTCTCTGGTCCCTCTTTCTCTAGTCTCTCTTGCTCCCTCTCTCTGGTCCCTCTTTCTCTAGTCTCTCTTGCTCCCTCTCTCTGGTCTCTCTTTCTCTAGTCTCTCTTGCTCCCTCTCTCTGGTCCCTCTTTCTCTAGTCTCTCTTGCTCCCTCTCTCTGGTCCCTCTTTCTCTAGTCTCTCTTGCTCCCTCTCTCTGGTCTCTCTTTCTCTAGTCTCTCTTGCTCCCTCTCTCTGGTCCCTCTTTCTCTAGTCTCTCTTGCTCCCTCTCTCTGGTCCCTCTTTCTCTAGTCTCTCTTGCTCCCTCTCTCTGGTCCCTCTTTCTCTAGTCTCTCTTGCTCCCTCTCTCTGGTCCCTCTTTCTCTAGTCTCTCTTGCTCCCTCTCTCTGGTCTCTCTTTCTCTAGTCTCTCTTGCTCCCTCTCTCTGGTCTCTCTTTCTGTAGTCTCTCTTGCTCCCTCTCTCTGGTCTCTCTTTCTCTAGTCTCTCTTGCTCCCTCTCTCTGGTCCCTCTTTCTCTGGTCTCTCTTGCTCCCTCTCTCTGGTCCCTCTTTCTCTAGTCTCTCTTGCTCCCTCTCTCTGGTCCCTCTTTCTCTAGTCTCTCTTGCTCCCTCTCTCTGGTCTCTCTTTCTCTAGTCTCTCTTGCTCCCTCTCTCTGGTCCCTCTTTCTCTAGTCTCTCTTGCTCCCTCTCTCTGGTCCCTCTTTCTCTAGTCTCTCTTGCTCCCTCTCTCTGGTCTCTCTTTCTCTAGTCTCTCTTGCTCCCTCTCTCTAGTCTTTCTTTCTCTAGTCTCCCTTGCTCCCTTTCTCTGGTCCCTCTCTCTCTCTCTCAGCTGTTGGTGCTCAGGACCAGAGTGCATGTTTTTAGTGTTAAGGAAAACCAGAGCACATGGAGGAAAACTATGCAGATACAGGGAGAACATGCAAACTCCACTAAGGACTGGGATTCGAACCCAGGACAATCTTGCCGAGAAGCGAGAGTGCCACTCAGCTTCTGTGCCGTCCTATAAAGATGTGCGCTAGGACCTTGAAACCCTAGTTTTGATCCATATTTGGACTTCAAACCAAATTGTTCACCTTTTTGATACATACTGGGGCCTCTAACCATAGTTTTTAATGTATACTGGGACCTGTTGATACATACTGGGGCCTCAAACCTTAGTATTTAATGTATACTGGGACCTGTTGATACATACTGGGGCCTCTAACCATAGTTTTTAATGTATACTGGGACCTGTTGATACATACTGGGGCCTCTAACCATAGTTTTTAATGTATACTGGGACATGTTGATACATACTGGGGCCTCTAACCATAGTATTTAATGTATACTGGGACCTGTTGATACATACTGGGGCCTCAAACGTTAGTATTTAATGTATACTGGGACCTGTTGATACATACTGGGGCCTCAAACCTTAGTATTTAATGTATACTGGGACCTGTTGATACATACTGGGGTCTCTAACCATAGTTTTTAATGTATACTGGGACCTGCTGATACATACTGGGGCCTCTAACCATAGTTTTTAATGTATACTGGGACCTTTTGATACATACTGGGGCCTCTAACCATAGTTTTTAATGTATACTGGGACCTGTTGATACATACTGGGGCCTCTAACCATAGTTTTTAATGTATACTGGGACCTGTTGATACATACTGGGGCCTCTAACCATAGTTTTTAATGGTATACTGGGACCTGTTGATACATACTGGGGTCTCTAACCATAGTTTTTAATGTATACTGGGACCTGCTGATACATACATGGGGCCTCTAACCATAGTTTTTAATGTATACTGGGACCTTTTGACACATACTGGGGCCTCTAACCATAGTTTTTAATGTATACTGGGACCTGTTGATACATACTGGGGCCTCTAACCATAGTTTTTAATGTATACTGGGACCTGTTGATACATACTGGGGCCTCTAACCATAGTTTTTAATGTATACTGGGACCTTTTGATACATACTGGGGCCTCTAACCATAGTTTTTTAATGTATACTGGGACCTGTTGATACATACTGGGGCCTCTAACCATAGTTTTTAATGTATACTGGGACCTGTTGATACATACTGGGGCCTCTAACCATAGTTTGTAATGTATACTGGGACCTTTTGATACATACTGGGGCCTCAAACCTTAGTTTTTAATGTATACTGGGACCTTTTGATACATACTGGGGCCTCTACCATAGTTTTTAATGTATACACTCGGGCCTGTTGATACATACTGGGGCCTCAAACCTTAGTATTTAATGTATACTGGGACCTGTTGATACATACTGGGGCCTCAAACCTTAGTATTTAATGTATACTGGGACCTGTTGATACATACTGGGGCCTCAAACCTTAGTATTTAATGTATACTGGGACCTTTTGATACATACTGGGGCCTCTAACCATAGTTTTTAATGTATACTGGGACCTTTTGATACATACTGGGGCCTCAAACCTTAGTATTTAATGTATACTGGGACCTTTTGATACATACTGGGGCCTCTAACCATAGTTTTGGCATTTTACCTCTTGCCTATGGGAACTACAGTAAACTAGCAAACTTGCTGTTAGCCATTACAGACACATTTACAGTAATGTTGACTAATGTGTACTGTCCCGATTCAAATAAACTAATACATAAATATATTTTTGTGAGGTATAATGGGACCTCAAAAGGGGCGGAGTTACATGTATGTAGCGTGGATGGATCTAAAAGCGGCTCCTGTGTGTTCTGTAGCTGGTACCGTGGTGTAGTAGATGATGACGTCGCTGCTGGTCATGTTCCCGTGCAGGACGTGCTCCTTCAGGTGCTGGATCAGAGTTCCCTGAAACCACAAGACAAAAGAATCAAGATTGAAGATTCAGTTTATTAACCATTTGCAGTAAAACCACATTGGAATAACTGTGCAAGACTTTACCCCAGGGTGCACCAGGCAAAGTACACACCAGAGAGACAGAGACAGAGATATATTTTCACATTCCTGCATGCAAAGCAAAAAGCAATCTTCCCCAAGAGCTCAAACTGCGGAATATAAATGTGTTTTTCACAGAACAACAGGAAGTGTGTGATTGCCGTGGTCTCTGTGTTCTGATTGGCTCAAGGGCAGCAGCAGAAGCAGTTTTAGTAGCAGTATCAATAGTAGCAGTAGTAGTACTAGTAGCGACAGTAGTAGCAGTATAGCAGAAGCAGTAGCAGAAGTAGAAGTAGAAGTAGTAGCAGTCGTAGAAGTAGTAGCGACAGTAGTGGCAGTAGTAGCAGTATAGCAGTAGCAGTAGCAGAAGTAGAAGTAGAAGTAGTAGCAGTCGTAGAAGTAGTAGCGACAGTAGTGACAGTAGTAGCAGTATAGCAGTAGCAGTAGCAGTAGAAGTAGTAGCAGTAGTAGTAGCGACAGTAGTGGCAGTAGTAGCAGTATAGCAGTAGCAGTAGTAGCAGCAGTAGTAGCAGTAGTAGTAGAAGTAGTAGAAGTATTAGCTGCAGTAGTGACAGTAGTAGCAGCAGTAGTAATAGCAGTAGTAGCAGCAGTAGCGACAGTAATAGCAGCAGTACTAGTGACAGTAGTAGCAGCAGTAGTAGTAGCAGTAGTAGCGACAGTAATAGCAGCAGTAGTAGTAGTAGCAGTAGTAGCAGCAGTAGCAGTAGTAGCAGTAGTAGTAGCAGACAGTAGTAGCAGCAGTAGTAGCAGTAGTAGCAGCAGTAGCAGCAGTAGTAGCAGCAGTAGCAGCAGTAGCAGTAGTAGCAGTAATAGCAGCAGTAGCAGTAGTAGCAGTAGCAGCAGTAGTAGCAGTAGTAGCAGTAGAAGCAGCAGTAGCAGTAGTAGCAGCAGTAGCAGTAGCAGCAGTAGTAGCAGTAGTAGCAGTAGTAGCAGCAGTAGCAGCAGTAGTAGCAGCAGTAGCAGCAGTAGCAGTAGTAGCAGTAGTAGCAGCAGTAGCAGTAGTAGCAGTAGTAGCAGCAGTAGTAGCAGCAGTAGTAGTAGTAGCAGTAGCAGCAGTAGTAGCAGTAGCAGTAGCAGCAGTAGCAGCAGTAGCAGTAGTAGCAGTAGTAGCAGCAGTAGCAGTAGTAGCAGTAGTAGCAGCAGTAGCAGTAGTAGCAGTAGTAGCAGCAGTAGCAGTAGTAGCAGTAGCAGCAGTAGTAGCAGAAGTAGCAGCAGTAGCAGCAGTAGCAGTAGTAGCAGCAGTAGCAGTAGTAGCAGTAGTAGCAGCAGTAGCGCTTAATAACCTTTTGTGTGTGTGTAGCTATTTTCTTGCTTGTGAGGGAGTGAGTATGTTTGTGTTGCTGCCTCTGTGTTGGATTGTGTGTGTGTGTGTGTGTATGAGCATTCAAATAGAACTGTGTCTTGGTGTGTGAGTGTGTGTTCCTCTGTGCTGTGTGTGTGTGTGTGTTCCTCTGTCGCCCTCTGCTTCCTCCTTCTCTCCTCTGACAGTGTTAACACAACCGTAACACAAAGCAAACGCACACAACTCCCAGACTAATTGGGATCCGGCAAGGAGACTTTCTGTGTCTGTCTTTAAAATGTTTTCTCAATACATTACTCTCCAATTATCGCCGGCTTCAAGGACAAAAGCACGAGGAACAAGAGCTCAAACATGCGCGAAAGGTACTGAAGCACAGGTACTATACGAATAAATCGGACAGAAGTTAACTGCTCCACGGCCTCGCACCAAAATACATCTGTGACAAGTTGGTACCAAATGAACCAACTCTGAGGAACACAGGGACTGGCCTCCTGCTGGGACTCTGAGGAGCACAGGGACTAGTCTCCTGCTGGGACTCTGAGGAGCACAGGGACTAGTCTCCTGCTGGGACTCTGAGGAGCACAGGGACTAGTCTCCTGCTGGGACTCTGAGGAGCACAGGGACTGGCCTCCTGCTGGGACTCTGAGGAGCACAGGGACTAGTCTCCTGCTGGGACTCTGAGGAGCACAGGGACTGGCCTCCTGCTGGGACTCTGAGGAGCACAGGGACTGGCCTCTGCGGGTCCCAGAGTCAGGACTAAACATGAGGATGCAGCGTTTCAGATTTCTGCAGCTAAAATCTGGAACAATCTTCCTGAAAATGTGAGACAGACTTCTTCTGTAACAATATTAAAATTCAGGTGAAAACACTTAATTTTAGCAGCAAACAACTGAAGGATTTTATCTTTACTCTTTTTAATGTTCTGTGATTATTTATGATTTGAATTCCTTGCATAATATTAAATTGTCACTTTGAGTTGTGTATGAACTGTGCTATACGAATAAACTCGCCTAAACGATCAGAGAAGTCTTTTGAAAGTTGAGATTCTGTCTGTGTGTTTTAACCTTGGAAATGTGGGACAGTATTTCACTTTTCCCTTTCTCTTTGGTCGGTGTCGCTGTGTGTTTGCTGCCATCATGTGGACAAAAAGAGAATTGACCGATGGGGTTAAAGCTGGGGTACGTAACTTTTTCACCGTACAGTAAATAATACAGAAAAGTAACATGTCGTGAACAAGTTAGACCACAAAATTCTGTCTTCATTCATAAGAAAACATGTTATATGTAGTGTAAGAAAAAGCCCTGTGAGTCACTATTTGCTTGGGCTGAGAGCTGAGAGCTGATTGGCTGAATGAGGGTGGTCTGAAAAAGCCGATCTGAAAAAACTGTGGTGCGAACGAGGAACTAGGGACATGGAAGATTTTGGGTGGTTTCAAAGATACAGACCCGAGCTTTAAGTCTGCAGCAAATAAATATATAGATTGATTATTCTTTTTGAACATATTTGACAAAAAGGAAAATTTGCTCATTTGACAAGTATCTTTAAGAAGTAGCATTAGTAGTAATAGTAGTAGTAGTAGCAGCAGTAGTATTGCAGTAGTAGCAGTTGCAGTAGCAGTTTAGCAGTTTTTCATAATTTGATTGTTCCATTTCGCAAATCTGCTGTGAGACGGACTTTTTCTCAATAATTACATAATTCTAGCAAAAAATGTCACCTTTTGTTTCTATGCAACCTTTTGACGACTTTTATCTCATGCTAACGACCGACAATCAACGTAAATATAGCTCCTTGCTCTCCTCGCTAGCCCTTTTCTAACTCTTTAATCCAAGCTGAACTATGTAACTTTCCGAGAGACTGACGAAGAGAGTGATGAATAGTTGCGTGAAGGGATAGAAGATCGAGAGGAAGGCCAAGGTGTGGATGGGATGATGGCGTGAGGACAGGGTTGAATGTGAGAGGTTTGACTGACTCTATGGTCTCCCCTCCACTCATCTCCAAAAACAACAATACATCCAGAACTCTGCCAGAGAACACATCACCCCCGTTCTCGAACAACTCCACTGGCTCCCTGTCCCACACCGCATCCAATACAAGTCCCTCCGTAACCTGCTCCGTCGCTCCTCACTGACCTCCTCCATCATCACTGTCCCACCCTCAAATCCACAGACTCCGACCATCTCACTCCCCTCAAGACTAAAAACCAAAGCTTCGGGGACCGAGCCTTCTGAACTCTGAGGACCGAGCCTTCTGAACCCTGAGGACCGAGCCTTCTGAACTCTGAGGACCGAGCCTTCTGAACCCTGAGGACCGAGCCTTCTGAACCCTGAGGACCGAGCCTTCTGAACCCTGAGGACCGAGTCTGAACCCTGAGGACCGAGCCTTCTGAACTCTGAGGACCGAGCCTTCTGAACCCTGAGGACCGAGCCTTCTGAACTCTGAGGACCGAGCCTTCTGAACCCTGAGGACCGAGCCTTCTGAACCCTGAGGACCGAGCCTTCTGAACCCTGAGGACCGAGCCTTCTGAACCCTGAGGGCCCGAGCCTTCTGAACCCTGAGGACCGAGCCTTCTGAACCCTGAGGACCGAGCCTTCTGAACCCTGAGGACCGAGCCTTCTGAACCCTGAGGACCGAGCCTTCTGAACCCTGAGGACCGAGTCTGAACCCTGAGGACCGAGCCTTCTGAACTCTGAGGACCGAGCCTTCTGAACCCTGAGGACCGAGTCTGAACCCTGAGGACCGAGCCTTCTGAACCCTGAGGACCGAGCCTTCTGAACCCTGAGGACCGAGCCTTCTGAACCCTGAGGACCAAGCCTTCTGAACCCTGAGGACCGAGTCTGAACCCTGAGGACCGAGCCTTCTGAACTCTGAGGACCGAGCCTTCTGAACCCTGAGGACCGAGCCTTCTGAACCCTGAGGACCGAGCCCTCTGAACCCTGAGGACCGAGCCTTCTGAACCCTGAGGACCGAGCCTTCTGAACCCTGAGGACCGAGCCTTCTGAACCCTGAGGACCGAGCCCTCTGAACCCTGAGGACCGAGCCTTCTGAACCCTGAGGACCGAGCCTTCTGAACCCTGAGGACCGAGTCTGAACCCTGAGGACCGAGCCTTCTGAACCCTGAGGACTGAGTCTTCTGACCCCCTGGAACTCTTGCCTTTGATATTTATGTTCTTAAGCGTTTATTCTTATGTGTTTTGTACAGTGTGTATGATTATCCAAAACAGCACTATACAAGTTTGATGTATTATTATTATTGTCATTATTATTATTATTATGACAGTGGTGGAAGCAGTCATAGATGAAGAGTTTGTGCACCCTTTACTCCTGCCCCCTCCTCCCTCTCCTCACCCCTCCTCACCCCAGCAGAGTGGACCATGCACTTGGGGGCCCCTGTGGTCCCAGAGGAGTACATGATGAAGAGCGGGTGAGAGAACGGCAGCTGTTCGAACTCCAGCTGTGGGTCCTGACCGGCGTCTCCACGACCGCTGCCCAGGAAGTCCTCCAGGAACTCACTGTGAGAGAGAGAGAGAGAGAGAGAGAAAGAGAGAGAGAGAGAGAGAGAGAGAAAGAGAGACAGAGAGGTAGAGAGAGAGACAGAGAGGTAGAGCGAGAGACAGACAGAAAGAGAGAGAGAGAGAAAGAGAGAGAGACAGAGAGAGGTAGAGAGAGAGAGTGAGAGAGAGAGGTAGAGAGAGAGGTAGAGAGAGAGGTAGAAAGAGAGAGCGAGAGAGGAAAAGAGAGAGAGAGAGAGAGAGCGTGAGAGGAAAAGAGAGAGAGAGAGAAAGAGAGAAAGAGCGAGAGGGGAAGAGAGACAGAGAGACAGAGAGAGAGAGAGAGAGAGAGAAAGAGAGAGAGAGAGGAAGTGAACACGGATTTCTACTCAAATCTACTCGACTCTGAAAACGCTCCTAATTGGGGTAGGGCAGAGCAGAGGAGAGTACAGCCAGGTAGCCACGGGCTGCATCCAAATTCATAAAAATACCTCCTTCCTTATCCTTCCTTATCCTTCTTCTTTCTTTCCTTCTCATTTGTGGCATAAATAGGGAACTGTCCGGTTTCCAAAATGTGCTAAAAATAGCTCCGATGACTGCGCATGTTTCGGAAAAACATTGTGTCCGACTCTGTTGAGTACTACTGTGTTCTCCACATAGGCGTGTGTATTTATTTAGGCTAAATCATTGAATCATGGTGACAACAAAACACTGCAGTTATGGTGCTTGTCGGAGCGATTTCAGATACTCTGAAAAGGACTATGTGAAAGCAGTAACATTCAACCCGTTTGTTAAACCACACAATCGAACCAGACCAGAACCAGACCAGGACCAGATCAGACCAGGACCAGACCAGGACCAGACCAGGACAAGTGCAAGAGGTGGGTGCTTGTGGTCGGCAGAATTTCTCTCATGAAAATGTTAATGTTTTTTCAAAAACACTTCGTCTGTGAAGCTGGACCAACTGTGGAGCCTCCAGATCCAGTCCTAGCTACGTTTAGCTGGGACTGGACCTGGACCGTCTGGATCAGGTCCGTCTGAGCTCTTCTGAATGTAGTTAGCACAAACTTTCTCTTTATACCCTCTACCTCCATCAATCCATATTAGTATTGTTTGTCCTAATCCAAAAAGTCTACAATTCTCACACCTAAAGGAGGAATGAGGGATTTTTTCAACTGACTATC
This sequence comes from Knipowitschia caucasica, assembly GCA_964034765.1. NCBI lineage: Eukaryota > Metazoa > Chordata > Actinopteri > Gobiiformes > Gobiidae > Knipowitschia > Knipowitschia caucasica. Next base: position 2,105,396 of record OZ035831.1, read on the forward strand.
GGAAAATTGTCATTTGAGTTTACTGAGTGTGGCTCCGATAGTTTCTCTCAGAGACAGTAGTGGCGTAGCCCGTTGTGACCCCATGGATCTATTATAATATCAGCTGACAGACTAATTAAAGATCAAACTAATTACAAAGTGGATAGTGCAAAAAAAAAACTTGATAAATGGAGGTTAATCCCAGCAAAATAAACAAAGAAGGCGCTAGCATTGAATTTAAATGACAGGATAATGTTAGCATAATCCTCACCATTACCTTTTATCAACAATTTAATTGGTCTACACTATGATCCCTGATGGTTTGATGGTGGAATTTTGCTCCTGGTTTATCATATTCATCTAAAGTGACAAGTGGTATTTGATTCATTTCGGCAGTGTTTGTCCGAAACATGTGGGCGGGAGTTGACAGGCGGCGGGGGCGTGTCTTAGTGACGTCATTAAGATAGTTCGCTATTGTGACCTAACTGTGACTGAAATTTCCCCAGAGGTCAAAACATTTTCCATTTAAACCACACAAAATGTTATGGAAGGAGATAGTTCTGCTCAAAATAGGATATAGCAACAAAAAAGGGTCGAATATTTTGCCCTTTTGTGAGATCAATAACGTTTATCTTGGAAGGTCTCTCTGTCAGAAATATTTGTTTAATTTTCTCTTTCCATTTTAGATTATGTATTGTTGACGAGTCTTACCTGTTGGGAATCTTGGAGAGATCAGTTTCTTGCCTTGTTCGAGCGTAGGGAATGACCACGACTTTCTGCAGGTCTGGTAAACCTGTAGAAGAAACAACAAGAGAGAAAATACTAACAATTATAAACAACAAATATTACAGTTTAGTGAGAAAATCAGGTGGAAATGGGAGTGAGCAAATGCAGTAAATCAGGACTGAACCACTGTCTCATAAACAGGGGTAGGACCGGGACTATACCATTATTCATGATTAAAAGTTACAAGGAAAAAAACACAAAGAAATGAGCTAAAATCACAATCAAGAATGAAGGAGAAATTATCTGGATATTTGTGTATTTTTTGATCTTGAACTAAAGCTGGGGTACGTAACTTTAAAGCTGGGGTACGTAACTTTAAAGCTGGGGTACGTAACTTTAAAGCTGGGGTACGTGAGTTTCAAGCCACAACAAAACAGTTCAGTTCAATATGACTTTAAAAAACGTTTAATTTATTTTGTTAACGTATCTGTTGTCTTTTCTTTTTGAGTCTCTCATGCTCCCTGAATGTGACTCTCTCTCTCTCTGGTCTCTCTCTCTCTCTGGTCTCACTCTCTCGCTGATCTCTCTCTCTGGTCTCTCTCTCTCTGGTCTCTCTCTCTCTCTGGTCTCTCTCTCTCTCTGGACTCTCTCCCTCTGGACTCTCTCCCTCTGGACTCTCTCCCTCTGGACTCTCTCCCTCTGGACTCTCTCCCTCTGGACTCGCTCCCTCTGGACTCGCTCCCTCTGGACTCGCTCCCTCTGGACTCGCTCCCTCTGGACTCGCTCCCTCTGGACTCGCTCCCTCTGGTCTCTCTCTCTGGTCTTTCCCTCTGGTCTCTCCCTCTGGTCTCTCCCTCTGGTCTCTCTCTCTGGTCTCTCTCTCTGGTCTCTTTCTCTGGTCTCTCTCTCTGGTCTCTCTCTCTGGTCTCTCCCTCTGGTCTCTCCCTCTGGTCTCTCCCTCTGGTCTCTCCCTCTGGTCTCTCCCTCTGGTCTCTCTCGCTGGTCTCTCTCGCTGGTCTCTCTCTCTGGTCTCTCTCTGGTCTCTCTCTCTGGTCTCTCTCTCTGGTCTCTCTCTCTGGTCTCTCTCTCTGGTCTCTCCCTCTAGTCTCTCCCTCTGGTCCCTCCCTCTGGGTCTCTCCCTCTGGTCTCTCTCTCTGGTCTCTCTCTCTGGTCTCTCTCTCTGGTCTCTCTCTGGTCTCTCTCTCTGGTCTCTCTCTCTGGTCTCTCTCTGGTCTCTCTCTCTGGTCTCTCTCTGGTCTCTCTCTCTGGTCTCTCTCTCTGGTCTCTCTCTCTGGTCTCTCTCTGGTCTCTCTCTGGTCTCTCTCTGGTCTCTCTCTGGTCTCTCTCTGGTCTCTCTCTCTGGTCTCTCTCTCTGGTCTCTCTCTCTGGTCTCTCTCTGGTCTCTCTCTCTGGTCTCTCTCTCTGGTCTCTCTCTCTGGTCTCTCTCTCTGGTCTCTCTCTGGTCTCTCTCTCTGGTCTCTCTCTCTGGTCTCTCTCTCTGGTCTCTCTCTCTGGTCTCTCTCTCTGGTCTCTCTCTCTGGTCTCTCTCTCTGGTCTCTCTCTGGTCTCTCTCTGGTCTCTCTCTGGTCTCTCCCTCTGGTCTCTCTCTGGTCTCTCTCTGGTCTCTCCCTCTGGTCTCTCTCTCTGGTCTCTCTCTCTGGTGGATGTGGGGTAGAGCCGGACCTTTGACCACGCTGATCAGCTTCTCCATGTGGTCGTGAGTTTTCCCGTTATAAACCACAGCCGCGACGGAGAAGATGAGTTTGGGCTGAATCTGGGAAAACCTGTCGAGGACGCCCTGGAAAAGAGGAATATTCATAACGAGGGAAGAAGAAGAAGTAACTGAGTATAAAAAGGGGGGGGGGCATACAAATAAAGTTGACATTGACATTGACTTTAACCAAGGTTTTAAAATGTTTGCACTTTTGGTTAAACGCTGAACTTGTTGCATTGTTCTGACTTTGAATCTAATATAATATAATTTTTGTGGCGCCACCTGCAGGTGAAAGTCAGATTTCATCAGACTTCAGACCTCTGAAGCTAAGCAGGGCAGGTCATGGTTAGTACAGTGATGGGAGACCTCTGGGACAACACCAGGTGCCACAGTGGGAGCGGCTTTGGTCTCTGCTCTGTCTCTGCTCTGTCTCTGCTCCCTCTCTGCTCCCTCTCTGCTCCCTCTCTGCTCCCTCTCTGCTCCCTCTCTGTCTCTCTCTCTGTCTCTCTCTCTGTCTCTCCCTGTCTCTCTCTGTCTCTCTCTGTCTCTGTCTCTCGCTCTCTGCTCCGTCTCTGCTCCCTCTCTCTCTCTCTGTCTCTCTCTGTCTCTCTCTGTCTCTGTCTCTCGCTCTCTGCTCCGTCTCTGCTCCCTCTCTCTCTCTCTGTCTCTCTCTGTCTCTCTCTGTCTCTCTCTCTCTCTGTCTCTGCTCCCTCTCTGTCTATCTCTCTCTCTCTGTCTCTCTCTCTCTGTCTCTCTCTCTCTGTCTCTCTCTCTCTCTGCCTCTCTCTCTCTGTCTCTCTCTATCTCTCTCTGTCTCTCTCTATCTCTCTGCTCTCTGTCTCTCTCTCGGTCTCTCTCTGTCTCTCTCTCTCTCTCTCTGTCTCTCTCTCTCTCTCTCTGTCTCTCTCTCTCTCTGTCTGTCTCTCTCTGTCTCTCTCTGTCTCTCTCTCTCTGTCTCTCTCTCTCTGTCTCTCTCTGTCTCTCTCTCTCGCTCTCTCTCTGTTCCAGATGGTGAGCCGCTACAGGAGGCGGTATAATTCACAAACACCACTCGTCTGTTTTCCTAACGTTGAATCGTCTCCGCTTCGTCGTCGCATTAATCTCACGACAGAAAAACACTCAAACTGACGGTAATTACAGCTTTCATTTTGACAAACAGCATCAATTTCTGAAGTCTTTGTGGAAATAAGTGCCTGGTTTTGTTTCCTATGAATAGAACCAGGAATTACAGAGACGTGAACCAGTTTCATTAAAGCTGGGGTCCCTCACTTTGGAAAGAATAATGTAAAAGTCAAATGTGAGCCCTGTGATTGGCTGAATGAGGTCGATATTCTCTTTTTCCACTTTTCGGTCTGAAAAATCTGATTTAAAGATGTGACAGAGGCCAGACATAAAGTGTAAATAACTACAGGGACATTTGTTTTACACAGCTCAATAGTACTAAACTATTTATGCTTTAATTTAGACTATTTATTTTGATTAACGAAGAAGAATGTTAAACCAAACAAAACCCACCCAGCTTTAAAATCATAAAAATAACAATAATTAGCTTGAAACATAAGACTTTGTCCAAGTGTTTGTGGCAGGTCAAACATCAGGGAACTTCGAGTTGTGTGCTATACAAATAATCTCCCCCTGCCTTGTATTTTCTATGAATATATGACAAACTTGATAAATAATTGACCCATACATCTGTAATGGGCAGAACAAAATCCTTAAGAATTTTGCTCCATAATCCATATTGTGGTTCCTTAAAAACTTCTATTCATTCATTTGTTTTTGTGAGTCACTGTTTGACTCGTTGAGCTGAGAGCTGATTGGCTGAGAGGGGGTGGGCTTCTCTTTTACTGATTTCTGACAGAAAAAGCAGATTTAAATATGTGACTGAGGCCAAAAACTATTATATGTGAAAAAAAGAGTGATAGAAGCCTCGTGTTTTTGAGCCGGGATCAAAGGGACGTTTTATCACATAGTTCCAAGTCAGGTACCTCAGCTTTAAAAACCAAAATCTTACAAATGGTTTACTTGAAATATGTAGACTTTGTGCAAGTGTTTGTGGCTGGTCTAGGATCAAAGGTCAATTTTTTGACTTTGAAATATACACACACACACACACACACACAAACTTGCATACAAACTGTCTCACACACACACACACACACACTTATGCATGCATACAAACAAACTCACATACATGGACACACACACACATTCATACATACATACACACAAACTCACATACACACACACACACATTCACACTGACATACTTACATACCTACATACACATTACACGCACATACATACACACACACACACACACACACACACACATTTATACAATCATACATATACAACCACACATTTATACATTCATACATACAAACACACAAATGTATACACACACACACACACACACACACACACAGTAGATTGTGTCTTCTCTGAGTGGACGCTCTAATATTTCTAAATCAGTTCATGCTGTGTCCTTCACCGGCCACCAGAGGGCAGCAACACATCAGAACTATCTCAGTCTAAAGTCTCCTGCCATAAACATCAGCAGACGATCTAATCTCTACTTTCACTTTTCTTTCAGGGGAAAAACATTGGAACTTTTTTATGCAAATAATAGTTAAGCAGCAGTTTGAGATTCGTTTTGGGAGAATTTTAAATGTGTAGAAAATTATGAAATGGTAAAAACCGGACGAGATTTGACGACTTCACATTAAGGAAAAATAATAAGATTTTTGTTTTCCTACTTTGTATCTTTTAACTGTGAATGAATAATATGGAATCCATGTGTGATGATGTCATAGGGACGTAAATAAATATACGATTATTTTGCATAAAATTAAAAAGTGTCTTTGCCGTAATAAAAGGAGGGTTCAAAGTTTGCCCCACACCACGACTTATCTACAGTATGAAATGTGTATTGATTTTATGGTTAGTGTCAACAAATATAACTTCATTTAGGGATTTAGGATGAGATAAACGTTAATGTCCACACCGGAAATTTGAATTAAAATAAGAATAAAAAGGAATATTACAGGAAAAATCATAGACAGAAGTGCTTTGAAGTCTCTGTTTAGATTCCTGGACACAAAACTGAAAGAGTTCATTATTAGTTATTTTTATTTCATACAAATTAAATCTTTCTCTTAATGTGGGTAATGTTTAGAACACATCACCCCCGCCTTAAACCAGGGACCACTGTACAACACATGGATAAGGCCCAAAGATCGGACGTACATTTACTCCGAAGTCGACGGAGGTGGAGCTCCAGATGGCGCCGATGCTCGCCGCCGCCAACATGGCCTCCACCGCGTGAACGCCGTTGGGAAGGTATCCTGAGGAGAGAGACGGAGTTACACTAAACCATGTGACAATGTCGAGTTTTCATTCAGAAAATATGTCATAAAAACAAATAATGTTGTAGTCACGACCATTTTTACCTAATTCCCATTGAATCTGTCTGGTCCCTGGTCTCTCCCTCTCTCTGGTCTCTCCCTCTCTGGTCTCTCCCTCTCTGGTCTCTCCCTCTCTGGTCTCTCCCTCTCTGGTCTCTCCCTCTCTGGTCTCTCCCTCTCTGGTCTCTCCCTCTCTGGTCTCTCGGTCTCTCCCTCTCTGGTCTCTCGGTCTCTCCCTCTCTGGTCTCTCGGTCTCTCCCTCTCTGGTCTCTCCCTCTCTGGTCTCTCCCTCTCTGGTCTCTCGGTCTCTCCCTCTCCGGTCTCTCCCTCTCTGGTCTCTCCCTCTCTGGTCTCTCCCTCTCTGGTCTCTCCCTCTCTGGTCTCTCCCTCTCTGGTCTCTCCCTCTCTGGTCTCTCCCTCTCTGGTCTCCCCCTCTCTGGTCTCCCCCTCTCTGGTCTCTCCCTCTCTGGTCTCTCCCTCTCTGGTCTCTCCCTCTCTGGTCTCTCGGTCTCTCCCTCTCTGGTCTCTCCCTCTCTGGTCTCTCCCTCTCTGGTCTCTCGGTCTCTCCCTCTCTGGTCTCTCGGTCTCTCCCTCTCTGGTCTCTCCCTCTCTGGTCTCTCGGTCTCTCCCTCTCTGGTCTCTCCCTCTCTGGTCTCTCCCTCTCTGGTCTCTCCCTCTCTGGTCTCTCCCTCTCTGGTCTCTCCCTCTTTGGTCTCTCCCTCTCTGGTCTCTCCCTCTCTGGTCTCTTGGTCTCTCCCTCTCTGGTCTCTCCCTCTCTGGTCTCTCCCTCTCTGGTCTCTCCCTCTCTGGTCTCTCGGTCTCTCCCTCTGGTCTCTCCCTCTCTGGTCTCTCCCTATCTGGTCTCTCCCTATCTGGTCTCCCCCTCTCTGGTCTCCCCCTCTCTGGTCTCTCCCTCTCTGGTCTCCCCCTCTCTGGTCTCCCCCTCTCTGGTCTCTCCCTCTCTCTGGTGTCTCCCTCTCTGGTCTCTCCCTCTCTGGTCTCCCCCTCTCTGGTCTCTCCCTCTCTCTGGTCTCTCCCTCTCTCTGGTCTCTCTATCTCTGGTCTCTCCCTCTCTCTGGTCTCTCTATCTCTGGTCTCTCTCTCTCTGGTGTCTCCCTCTCTGGTCTCTCCCTCTCTGGTCTCCCCCTCTCTGGTCTCTCTATCTCTGGTCTCTCCCTCTCTCTGGTCTCTCTATCTCTGGTCTCTCCCTCTCTGGTCTCTCCCTCTCTGGTCTCTCCCTCTCTGGTCTCTCTCTCTCTCATCTCTTTCTGAGGTCTAGCTGAGGTCCAGGAGCCACACAGAAGCTCCTTTGATAAAGTGCGTCTTATCTAACGTCATAAAACATCGCTCAGACGTAGTTCCAGAGGGTCAGGGAGAGGCTCAGAGGGAGAGGCTCAGAGGGAGAGGCTCAGAGGGAGAGGCTCAGAGGGAGAGGCTCAGAGGGAGAGGCTCAGTGGGAGAGGCTCAGGAGAGGCTCAGAAGGAGAGGCTCAGAAGGAGAGGCTCAGAAGGAGAGGCTCAGAGGGAGAGGCTCAGAGGGAGAGGCTCAGAGGGAGAGGCTCAGAAGGAGAGGCTCAGAAGGAGAGGCTCAGAGGGAGAGGCTCAGAAGGAGAGGTTCAGAAGGAGAGGCTCAGAGGGAGAGGCTCAGAGGGAGAGGCTCAGTGGGAGTGGCTCAGAAGGAGAGGCTCAGAAGGAGAGGCTCAGAAGGAGAGGCTCAGAGGGAGGGGCTCAGAGGGAGAGGCTCAGAGGGAGAGGCTCAGAAGGAGAGGCTCAGAGGGAGAGGCTTAGAAGGAGAGGCTCAGAAGGAGAGGCTCAGAAGGAGAGGCTCAGAGGGAGAGGCTCAGAGGGAGAGGCTCAGAAGGAGAGGCTCAGAGGGAGAGGCTCAGAAGGAGAAGCTCAGAGGGAGAGGCTCAGAAGGAGAGGCTCAGAGGGAGAGGCTCAGAGGGAGAGGCTCAGAAGGAGAAGCTCAGAGGGAGAGGCTCAGAAGGAGAGGCTCAGAGGGAGAGGCTCAGAAGGAGAGGCTCAGAGGGAGAGGCTCAGAGGGAGAGGCTCAGAGGGAGAGGCTCAGAGGGAGAGGCTCAGGGGGAGAGGCTCAGAGGCAAAGGGCTGGTGTGTTGTCACGGTGATGGGCCTGGACCGATCTGACAGAGTGGGTCCTACGTCAGACCGGCAAGAGGAGAAGAGCGACACGTGTCTGTATCTAAAACTACTTTATATTCTCTGTTGATCTCAGAGTGTGAGGAGGGAGGAGAGAGGAGAGGAGAGAGGAGAGAGAGGAGAGAGGAGCGAGGAGCGAAAAGAGAGGTGAAGAAGAGAGAGGAGCGAAAAGACGGGAGAGAAGAGAGAGAGGGAAGAGAGAGGAGAGAAGAGAGAAAAGAAAAAAGTGGAGAGAAGAGAGAATAGAGACTAG
>OZ035831.1:2118630-2281130 GCA_964034765.1 Knipowitschia caucasica
TTTGTGTTTTAATTTGTGTTTTGTATTTTAAAAAGGAAAGGAAAAATGTACATTCACTATCAATGGCCTAATGTACAGAATATAATAATAATAATAATAATAATAATATAGCATAACACATGTTCTTTAAGTCTCCTGTTGGTTCTGTGACTGTAGCCTGGACTTACACAGAGTAGATCAGATCAATAGTTCTAATTATAGAAAGGGAGTGGAAAGCCAAGGGGGGCAGAGGGTCTCTTTGCTTTTAAACCGCCGCTGCTTCATTAGCTAAGTGCCTATATATCAAGATAGTGGCGTCCAGTCCACGTCCAAGCGGCGAGGACAAGGACATCTCCCGAAACACTGGGGCCAGAGGAAGAAATCTGAAATACCGAGAGACAGCGGACACATCCCTCATCCTCTTGCTGGCGTCTTTTTCTAATGAGATTCCCACAAAGCTTTAAGCCTTTTAGCTAATGGAATCTGCGGCCACAATATCCATCTATGATCAGGGGAAACACGGGACAAGTGCGAGAGCTGGGGTTTTATGCTCGAGAAATGTGTGTTTTGAATGAGTTGGTGCTTAATTATGATTTTAGGAATATTCATATTTCAGGTTTTGTACAAAGTATAAAATGGAGTTTTAATAATTAGAGGGTGAAGTTGTTTTAACCCAGAAATGTTATGGTTTACTCTGCATTATGTCAATGTATCAGTTAGCAATATGTAAGATTTTCATGTAAAGTAACCATGGCCCTAACCTGTCAAAAGGCATCAATAAAACCTACTCTTTTCCAATACTTCTTTAACTGATAATAGTAGTTCAAAGATATTTGAGTTTCTAAATTACTTTTCCAGACCCTAAATCTTGTTATTGTTTTCATTTCCATGTCCCGCCCTCCACCGTTTCACCAATCAGAAAGTCCCTGATCTGGGCGCCAGAACTCACCGTGTGGAGCTAATCTCACTGGTAAAGTACCATGTGGCACAGAACTAAAAAAGGTCTTGTTATGATTCTCAAATCATTAACGACAAAACCAGGAATAAAAGCAGGATTTCTATCTTTGTGAAAAAGGTGTTGGTTATAGATTTGTTGCTATTCAGCTGTTATGGTCCCAGCTGGATTCGTCTGCATATCTGGCAACCTGAGTCAGGGACAGTGGGAGAGGCTGCAGTACCACTTTTGGCCACATTTTTAAGACAAGATAAGATATGCTTTATTTATCTTACAAAGGAGAAATTTACAGGTCACATTTGGCATGGATAGAAACACTCAAGTGTGAAAGAAATGTGACTCTCGTTCTGACTCGGACAAGAAAAAGATCTCAAATTACACTTTAAGACGTTGCCTAAACTGTAAAACTGTTGTTAGAGTTTGCACAGCAGGAGCCAGAGTGTTTATCCTCCAAGCTCCGATACTCCGGCATCAGGAACCTGCCACAGTCTGTACATTCTGGCCAGGATGAAATCACGGCTCTTTAATTCAGTAAATGGTTATCCTCTGCTCTCTCCTGCTTTATCTGTCATTCAGTTGTAGTCTGTTCATTGCTATTCACCCACTGTCCAATTGCCTGTTATGGCGTCATGATGGGACCCTCAAATCCGGTCTTTGTCATTTGGTCGCCCCCGCCTGGGAGCCTCATCTATCCTGGTAGGAAACCAAAGCATATGGAGGTCTCTCTGGCTGGTCTCTCTGGCTGGTCTCTCTGGCTGGTCTCTCTGGCTGGTCTCTCTGGCTGGTCTCTCTGGCTGGTCTCTCTGGCTGGTCTCTCTGGCTGGTCTCTCTGGCTGGTCTCTCTGGCTGGTCTCTCTGGCTGGTCTCTCTGGCTGGTCTCTCTGGCTGGTCTCTCTGGCTGGTCTCTCTGGCTGGTCTCTCTGGCTGGTCTCTCTGGCTGGTGTCTCTGGCTGGTGTCTCTGGCTGGTGTCTCTGGCTGGTGTCTCTGGCTGGTGTCTCTGGCTGGTGTCTCTGGCTGGTGTCTCTGGCTGGTGTCTCTGGCTGGTCTCGCTCGATGGTCTCGCTCGATGGTCTCGCTCGATGGTCTCGCTCGATGGTCTCGCTCGATGGTCTCGCTCGATGGTCTCGCTCGATGGTCTCGCTCGCTGGTCTCGCTCGCTGGTCTCTCTCTCTGGTCCCTCTCTCTGGTCCCTCTCTCTCTGGTCCCTCTCTCTCTGGTCCCTCTCTCTCTGGTCTCTCTCTCGCTGGTCTCTCTCTCGCTGGTCTCTCTCTCGCTGGTCTCTCTCTCGCTGGTCTCTCTCTCGCTGGTCTCTCTCTCGCTGGTCTCTCTCTCGCTGGTCACTCTCGCTGGTCACTCTCTCTGGTCTCTCTCTCTGGTTTCTCTCTCTGGTCTCTCTCTCTGGTCTCTCTCTCTGGTCTCTCTCTCTGGTCTCTCTCTCTGGTCTCTCTCTCTGGTCTCTCTCGCTGGTCTCTCTCGCTGGTCTCTCTCGCTGGTCTCTCTCGCTGGTCACTCTCTCTGGTCTCTCTCTCTGGTCTCTCTCTCTGGTCTCTCTCTCTCTGGTTTCTCTCTCTGGTCTCTCTCTTTGGTCTCTCTCTCTGGTCTCTCTCTCTGGTCTCTCTCTCTGGTCTCTCTCTCTGGTCTCTCTCTGGTCTCTCTCTCTCTCTCTCTCGCCTATGTCTGGGAGCCTACTCTATCGTGGCAGGGGGAACCAAAGCACAAGGACGAAACCTACGCAGACATGGGTAGAACATGCAAACTCCACACAGAAAGGCCTTGAACCCAGGACCTTCTTGCTGTGAGATACAAGCGCTAACCACTGCCTCACCATGAAGCCTGAATAACGGCAAACATGAAAAAACTCTATAAAACCATATCATTATTATCATTATTATACATTTTTTACCGCAGTTAAAGTCTGTGCTGCTTTGTCTTGTTCTTACAGAGAAAGAGTCTGAAGTTTTGCTAAATCCCGGCTTCAAACTCAAAGTGTGAGATTATCCGGCAGAAAACGGAGCCGCAGAATCCACTTCGCCACCAGAAATGTGTAAGTGAACAAAAGCCCGGTCTCTGCACCAGGTGGAGTTTCTCTTTTGTTGAGGAAACTTGAGTCTTATGTTTGTTACTTTGTTTCTGCTTCTGGGATCTTTCTTACAAGTTTACAAACAAAAACATTTTTATATGGTCCGGTCTCTCTCTCTGGTCTCTCTCTGGTCTCTCTCTGGTCTCTCTCTGGTCTCTCTCTGGTCTCTCTCTGGTCTCTCTCTGGTCTCTCTCTGGTCTCTCTCTGGTCTCTCTCTGGTCTCTCTCTGGTCTCTCTCTCTGGTCTCTCTCTCTGGTCTCTCTCTCTGGTCTCTCTCTCTGGTCTCTCTCTCTGGTCTCTCTCTCTGGTCTCTCTCTCTGGTCTCTCTCTCTGGTCTCTCTCTCTGGTCTCTCTCTGGTCTCTCTCTGGTCTCTCTCTCTGGTGTCTCTCTGGTGTCTCTCTGGTGTCTCTCTGGTGTCTCTCTGGTCTCTCTCTGGTGTCTCTCTGCTCTCTCTCTGCTCTCTCTCTGCTCTCTCTCTGGTCTCTCTCTGGTCTCTCTCTGGTCTCTCTCTGGTCTCTCTCTGGTCTCTCTCTGGTCTCTCTCTGGTCTCTCTCTGGTCTCTCTCTGGTCTCTCTCTGGTCTCTCTCTGGTGTCTCTCTGGTGTCTCTCTGGTGTCTCTCTGGTGTCTCTCTGCTCTCTCTCTGCTCTCTCTCTGCTCTCTCTCTGCTCTCTCTCTGGTCTCTCTCTGGTCTCTCTCTGGTCTCTCTCTGGTCTCTCTCTGGTCTCTCTCTGGTCTCTCTCTGGTCTCTCTCTCTGGTCTCTCTCTCTCGCCTCTCTCTCGCCTCTTTCTGGTCTCTCTCTCTGGTCTCTCTCTCTGGTCTCTCTCTCTGGTCTCTCTCTGGTCTCTCTCTGGTCTCTCTCTGGTCTCTCTCTGGTCTCTCTCTGGTCTCTCTCTGGTCTCTCTCTGGTCTCTCTCTGGTCTCTCACTGGTCTCTCACTGGTCTCTCACTGGTCTCTCACTGGTCTCTCACTGGTCTCTCACTGGTCTCTCACTGGTCTCTCACTGGTCTCTCACTGGTCTCTCTCTGGTCTCTCTCTGGTCTCTCTCTGGTCTCTCTCTAGTCTCTCTCTAGTCTCTCTCTTGCCTCTCCCTAGTCTCTCCCTAGTCTCTCCCTAGTCTCTCCCTAGTCTCTCTCTGGTCTCTCTCTGGTCTCTCTCTGGTCTCTCCCTGGTCTCTCCCTGGTCTCTCCCTGGTCTCTCCCTGGTCTCTCCCTGGTCTCTCCCTGGTCTCTCCCTGGTCTCTCCCTGGTCTCTCCCTGGTCTCTCCCTGGTCTCTCCCTGGTCTCTCCCTGGTCTCTCCCTGGTCTCTTCCTGGTCTCTTCCTGGTCTCTCCCTGGTCTCTCCCTGGTCTCTCCCTGGTCTCTCCCTGGTCTCTTCCTGGTCTCTCCCTGGTCTCTCCCTGGTCTCTCCCTGGTCTCTCCCTGGTCTCTCCCTGGTCACGTGTCTGTCTCGCTGCACAAACATTGAGGTGGAAAGTATAGATAAAGAGGCTCATTGAGTAGGAGCCAAAGGGGCCAGACCCTCAGACCCCTGGGAGCACTCACCCACCACCCGGTCTCCGCTCTGGATCCCCATCTTCCTCATGGCGGCGGCGAACAAGGCCACCTCCCGCCTCAGCTCTCCAAACGTCACTTTCACGATCTCCTCGTTTTTCTCCGCTGTGAAAACACACGAGATGCTTCAGGAATCTTGCAGAGAACTGTTCAGAGGCCGACGCTTTGATACATTTAGACTAATTCTGTGAACAGAACTCCCTTTATGAGATGTTACCAGAGCAGCAGAAATCTCTCTCTCTCTGGTCGTGCTCTTTCTGGTCTCTCTCTCGCTGGTCTCTGTATCTGGTTTCTCTCTCTGCTCTCCCTCTCTGGTTGCTCTCTCTCTGGTCTCGCTCTCTCTCTCTGGTCTCGCTCTGGTCTCGCTCTCACTCTCTCTCTGGTCTCGCTCTCGCTCTGGTCTCGCTCTCGCTCTGGTCTCGCTCTCGCTCTCGCTCTCGCTCTGGTCTCGCTCTCGCTCTGGTCTCGCTCTCGCTCTGGTCTCGCTCTCGCTCTCGCTCTGGTCTCGCTCTCGCTCTGGTCTCGCTCTCGCTCTGGTCTCGCTCTCGCTCTGGTCTCGCTCTCTCTCTGGTCTCGCTCTGGTCACTCCCTCTGGTCTCCCGCTCTCTCTGGTCTTGCTCTCTCTGGTCTTGCTCTCTCTGGTCTTGCTCTCTCTGGTCTTGCTCTCTCTGGTCTTGCTCTCTCTGGTCTTGCTCTCTCTGGTCTTGCTCTCTCTGGTCTTGCTCTCTCTGGTCTTGCTCTCTCTGGTCTTGCTCTCTCTGGTCTTGCTCTCTCTGGTCTTGCTCTCTCTGGTCTTGCTCTCTCTGGTCTTGCTCTCTCTGGTCTTGCTCTCTCTGGTCTTGCTCTCTCTGGTCTTGCTCTCTCTGGTCTTGCTCTCTCTGGTCTTGCTCTCTCTGGTCTTGCTCTCTCTGGTCTTGCTCTCTCTGGTCTTGCTCTCACTGGTCTTGCTCTCACTGGTCTTGCTCTCACTGGTCTTGCTCTCACTGGTCTTGCTCTCACTGGTCTTGCTCTCACTGGTCTTGCTCTCACTGGTCTTGCTCTCACTGGTCTTGCTCTCACTGGTCTTGCTCTCACTGGTCTTGCTCTCACTGGTCTTGCTCTCACTGGTCTTGCTCTCACTGGTCTTGCTCTCACTGGTCTTGCTCTCACTGGTCTTGCTCTCACTGGTCTTGCTCTCACTGGCCTTTCTCTCTCTGGCCTTTCTCTCTCTGGCCTTTCTCTCTCCGGTCTGTCTGTCTCTCTCCGCTCCCTCTCTCCGCTCCCTCTCTCCGCTCTCTCTTTCCTCTCTCTCTCTCTTTGAAAGTCGTCGTAGTCTTCATAGTGTACTCTCTCTCCGCTCTCTCTCTCTTTGAAAGTCGTCGTAGCCTTCATAGTGTACTCTCTCTCTCTCCACTCTCTCTCTCTCTCCGCTCTCTCCGCTCTCTCTCTCTCTCTCCGCTCTCTCTCTCTCCACTCTCTCTCTCTCTTTGAAAGTCGTCGTAGTCTTCATAGTGTACTCTCTCTCTCCGCTCTCTCTCTCTCTCCGCTCTCTCTCTCTCTCCGCTCTCTCTCTCTTTGAAAGTCGTCGTAGTCTTCATAGTGTACTCTCTCTCCGCTCTCTCTCTCTCTCTCCTCTCTCTCTCTCTGCGTTCTCTATTTGACAGTCATCGTAGTCTATCACAGTGTATTTCCACATCCGCAGTCAGAACTACAAAGATGGCAGCCCACTTCTTTACAGCCGTGATTGGACACACAACCACTGGTCTAAACGTCTAAGTAAAAACATCTCTATAAAAAAGGACACAGACATTTTTAGTAGCTACATAGACTCATGAATGTAAATGAATTGGAAGCCGGGAACAGCAGTGAAGCAGGAAGCAGGAAGGAGCTATTGATAACAAGCACATATCTGACTCAAGTAATAGGCTCCTGACATAGTGGAGACTCATATATTGTGACATACGAGCTGGAGTATAATTGTATTACTCTCCTCTCCCTCTCTCTCTCTCCATCTCTCTCCGTCTCTCTCTCTCTCTCTCTCCAGCACGGGGCGATAAAACATGGCTTTTCATTAGAGTGGTGCTGGGCAGAGGAAGAGGCCTCAGAACAGCAGTGACGCGTGTCTGCTGATTTGGATCTACAGCCGTCTCAAACTCAATTTATTGATTGATTCAAGATGGCGCCTCGTACGGTCGACATGGCTCTTTGCTGCTCTCTTTTTCTTTTGTTTTTACTTTTTAACTGTGCATCTGGCTGTTCCTACACCCGTGAGGAACTTATGAACATCCGACCCACCGTTCCCATGGACCTATTGCCTGTTTTCTTGGCATCTGCGGCTGATTTAGTTCATGTTCTAGCCAAAAAAGTGTGGGCCCGTAAAAGGGGAAAGCGAGGAGGCCTGCTCGTGCGTCTTAGGAGGAGAGGAGCGCGCACGGCTCTCCCCGGCATTTTTCTCTCCAACGTACGCTCACTGGGCAATAAGATGGACGAACTCAGCCTGCTCATGAGAAGAAACAAGGACTTCGCCACATCCTGTGTCCTCTGCTTCACTGAGACCTGGCTAAATGAGCGGATCCCGGACTGCGCTCTGGAGCTGCAGGGCTTTGGGCTGTTTCGCGCGGATCGCCATTGTGCGCTCTCAGGGAAGAGCAGAGGCGGAGGGCTGTGTTTCTACGTCAATACAAACTGGTGTAACGATGTGACAGTGATCTCCAAGCACTGCTCTCCTGCTCTGGAATATCTTTTCATTCATTGTAAACCATATTACTCCCCGCGGGAAATTGTTTCATTCATTCTTGCCTCTGTTTACATACCGCCATGCGCGGACGCGCGCGAGGCTCAGCGCGCACTCGCAGAGCAAGTACTGTGTATGGAACGCTTATACCCGGACTCTCTGATTATTATCCTGGGGGATTTTAATAAGGGAAACTTGAGCCAGGAATTACCCAAATACAGACAGTTTATCAAATGCCCGACCAGAGAGGAGAACACTCTGGATCACTGTTACACCACCGTGCGCGGAGCTTTTCGCGCTGTTCCCAAGCCAGCCCTCGGCTTCTCAGATCACTCCATGATACATCTGGTTCCTGCTTACAGACAGAGACTAAAGCTCTCGAAACCTGCAGTGAGGAGCTCCAAAGTGTGGTCTGATGAAGCTGTGGAAGAGCTACGCGCATGCATGGAATCTACAGACTGGGACCTTTTCAGAGCTGCCACAGACAGCTTGGATGAATATACGGACACTGTGACGTCATACATCCACTTCTGTGAGGATAGCATCATTCCAACAAGGACCAGGGTCATCTATAACAACGACAAACCCTGGTTCACTGCTAAACTCCGGCAGCTCAGGAAAGCAAAGGAGTCTGCTTTCAGGGAGGGGGACCGCAGCGGCTACAAAGCAGCTAAATATCAGTTCAGGAAAGAACTGAAAGCAGCCAAGTCCCGGCACAGAGAACGACTACAGGAGCAGTTTGGTAACAACGATACTGCTTCTGTCTGGAGGGGCCTACGGGAGATCACCAACTACAAACCCAAAGCCCCCCCCTGTGCTGATGACCACAAGCTAGCTGACGATCTGAACTTATTTTTCAGTCGCTTTGATGCTGCCCCTGACACCTCTCCCTCCCCCACCCCCCACTACTCTAACGACCCACCCATCAGCCCTGCCCCCAGCCTAACAATAGCCGCTAAAGAGATTAAACAACTCTTCCTGAGGCTGCACCCCCGCAAAGCTCCTGGCCCGGACCACGTGTCTCCGGCCACTCTGAGACACTGCGCCAGTGAGCTTACTCCTGTGTTCACGGACATTTTCAACTCCTCTCTGCAGTCCTGCCATGTCCCGGCCTGCTTCAAATCCTCCATCATTGTCCCCGTCCCGAAGAAGCCCAGGATCACAGGACTCAATGACTACAGACCTGTAGCACTTACGTCTGTCGTCATGAAGTCATTTGAACGCCTGGTTCTCTCCCATCTCAAGTCCCTCACCTCCCCCCTCCTGGACCCCCTGCAGTTCGCCTACAGAGCCAACAGATCTGTAGACGACGCCATTAACCTGGCCCTCCACCACATCCTACAGCACCTGGACTCCCCGGGGACCTACGCCAGGGTCCTGTTCGTGGACTTCAGCTCTGCCTTCAACACAATCCTGCCATCCCTGCTCCAGGACAAGCTCTCCCAGCTCAACGTGCCCGATTCCACCTGCAGGTGGATCACTGACTTCCTGACGGACAGGAAGCAGCGAGTGCGTCTGGGGAAGAATGTCTCGGACTCTCGGATTATAAATACAGGAGCCCCACAGGGCTGTGTTCTTTCTCCCCTGCTCTTCTCCCTGTACACCAACCACTGCACCTCCAGCCACGACTCCGTGAAGCTGATCAAGTTCGCGGACGACACCACCCTCATTGGACTCATCTCCAACAACGATGAGTCCGCCTACAGGAGGGAGGTGGACCGGCTGGTGTCCTGGTGCAGTGGTAACAACCTGGAGCTGAACGCCCAGAAGACAGTGGAGATGATTGTGGACTTCAGGAAGAGCACTGTCCCCCCGCCCCCACCCTCCGTGATGGACTCCCCCATCACCTCTGTGGAGTCCTTCCGTTTCCTGGGCACCACCATCACCCAGGACCTCAAGTGGGAGCCGACCATCAGCTCCCTCATCAAGAAGGCCCAGCAGAGGATGTACTTCCTGCGGCAGCTCAGGAAAGCCAAGCTGCCTGCACAGATGTTGGTGCAGTTCTACACGGCCATCATCGAGTCCATCCTCACCTCCTCCATCACCGTGTGGTTCGCTGGAGCCACAGTCAGGGACAAACAGAGACTACAGCGCATTGTGCGCTCTGCAGAGGAAGTGATCGGCCGCAGCCTTCCATCGCTGCAGGACCTGTACGTCGCCCGAGCTCGAGGCCGGGCTGGTCGTATCACAGCCGACCCCTCTCACCCTGCACATGGACTATTCCAACCACTCCCCTCAGGCAGGAGGCTGCGGTCCATCAGGACTAGAACCTCCCGCCACAAGAACAGTTTCTTCCCCTCTGCTGTTGGACTCTTGAACACTTCTTAACCTGTCCCCCCGCCCTTTATAAAGTCACTTTACTGCCCATCATACGTCACTTTACTTCACTGTACTGCTGTCACCTTACATTGTGTGCACCATGTGCACTTGTATATTGTAAATAGTAACTGTAACTCTATTTTAAATTTAAATTTATTCTTTAGAAGTGTTTTTTATTCTTATTTTTATTATCTCTTTTTGACTGTTGCACTGAGCCAAAGCAATTTCCAAGTCTGTGACCTCCCGTTACTTACGTTGGCAATAAAAATGATTCTGATTCTGATTCTGATTCTGATTATCCGCAGAGTCTGGGTCAGGTTTAAAAACGATTCAAAAAAAGCCACAATCTCAATCTTGTGCATGACTTTATGAGAAGGTGATCTGTCAGAAGAGAGAGGAAGAGGAGGCACAGAACAAGTTTGTTTGTATGTGTGATTTCAGGACAGTAGTAATCGAGATATTCAACGACATTTATGGTCTGCCCCTATAGAATTGTGGATGTTTGGAAATAACTCAATTCTTCAAGTAGCGATATCTAACATTTTCATGTCAAGTCATCATTAAAGGGCCCTAATCTGTCATCATTAAAGGGCCCTAATCTGTCCAAAGGCAAAAAAATAACCTGCTCTTTTCCAGTCCTTCTTTAACTGATAACAGTAGTTGAAAGATATTTGAATTTCTGAATTACTTTTCCAGCCTCTAAATCTTGTTATTGTTTTCATTTCGATGTCCCGCCCTCCACCGTTTCACCAATCAGAAAGTCTGTGATCCGGGCGCCAGAACTCACCGTGTCAAGCTAATCTCACTGGTAAAGTACCATGTGGCACAGAACTAAAAAATTTCTTGTTATGATTCCCAAATCATTAACGACAAAACCAGGAATAAAAGCAGGATTTCTATCTTTGTGAAAAAGGTGTTGGTTATAGATTTGTTGTTGACAAAACTCTTGTCTATTCAGCTGTTATGGTCCCAGCTGGATTCGTCTGCATATCTGGCAGACGAGTGGGAGAGGCTGCAGTACCACTTTTGGCCACATTTTTACATACTGCTCCTTTAACATAATGCGATATAAAGCAATTCATGTCCTTCATATTATTCAAAGACATTATAGAAAAAGAGGAACACGGAGGAAGTGCAAAAACATGATTCTTGAACATTCAGGACACAGGACCTTTTTACAGACAAGACGTCACTAATCACTTGTCTTTTATGCTCTTTTATGTTGTGTGGAACCAGTTGTGATGAAGCCATTTTGATTTAAACTTGCTGCTGAATGAATGCATGAAACCAAAGCACCGAAACAAGCGCCACCTTGTGGGTGCAACACGCAAATGCAAATGAAACAGAGTAAACTCAGAGAAAACACAGTGAAACAGATAATCATTTTGTTAAATATTGCACTTCTTTCCTACTGTATCAATTTCATTCAGAGCAAAAAATATTGCGATACTGAACAGAATCGATTTTTTTCCACACCATTGAAGTACCTGGTTCAAAAAGGCTGAACTATGTGCTTGTTGCTTAGAGAAGAATGGAATCCAGGACTTTCTCGTCCAACCTGAATATCAACAGTGGAGATGGGACCATGGGGACCAGATGGTACTGTGACTCGGTCTCTCTCAGGTCTCTTTCTCTCTTTGTGGTCTCTCTCTTTCTCCCTAGTCTCTCGCTCTTGTCTCTCGCTCTTGTCTCTCGCTCTTGTCTCTCGCTCTTGTCTCTCGCTCTGGTCTCTCGCTCTGGTCTCTCGCTCTGGTCTCTCGCTCTGGTCTCTCACTCTGGTCTCTCACTCTGGTCTCTCACTCTGGTCTCTCTCTCTCTCTGGTCTCTCTCTCTGGTCTCTCTCTCTGGTCTCTCTCTATGGTCTCTCTCTATGGTCTCTCTCTCGCCCCTCTCTCTCGTCCCTCTCTCTCCAGTCCCTCTCTCTCCAGTCCCTCTCTCTCCAGTCCCTCTCTCTCTCCAGTCTCTCTCTCTCCAGTCTCTCTCTCTCAAGTCTCTCTCTCTCCAGTCTCTCTCTCTCCAGTCTCTCTCTCTCCAGTCTCTCTCTCTCCAGTCTCTTTCTCTGGTCTCTCTCTCTAGTCTCTCTCTAGTCTCTCTCTAGTCTCTCTCTAGTCTCTCTCTAGTCTCTCTCTAGTCTCTCTCTCTGGTCTCTCACTAGTCTCTCTCTAGTCTCTCTCTAGTCTCTCTCTAGTCTCTCTCTCTGGTCTCTCACTAGTCTCCCTCTAGTCTCCCTCTAGTCTCCCTCTAGTCTCTCTCTCTGGTCTCTCTCTGGTCTCTCACTAGTCTCTCACTAGTCTCCCTCTAGTCTCCCTCTAGTCTCTCTCTCTGGTCTCTCTCTCTGGTCTCTCTCTCTGGTCTCTCTCTGGTCTCTCACTAGTCTCCCTCTAGTCTCTCTCTCTTGGGTCACTAATAACAAGTACATGATTGGGAAAGGTGGAACCATGTACTTGTTGCTCGTCGTGAGCGTAGAGCGGTCAGAATGTTTTTTGTGGACTCACTGGCAGCGTACAGAGCCACTTTGTCCTGGTCTTCGTGTTTCAGGAGGTTTTCCGCGTAGTTCAGTCGTGCTCCTCGGAACCATTCGGGAACGTCCGAGATCCTCTTGGAAGTGTCCACCACCTGAGAAAGTAAACGAGGAAGTCAACTTTAGTTTGAATGTCGGCTCTGTGACTGTGTAGTTTGGCGACAACACAGCCAATGAAAGGAGAGATCTAAACAAGGTGAGAGACCAGAGAGAGAGACCAGAGAGAGAGACCAGAGAGCGAGACCAGAGAGAGACCAGTGAGAGAGACCAGAGAGAGAGAGCAGAGAGAGACCCCAGAGAGATATAACAGAGGGAGACACCCGAGAGAGACCAGAGAGAGACAGAGAGAGACCAGAGAGAGACCTGAGAGAGAGGCCAGAGAGAGACCAGAGAGAGACCATAACGAGAGGCCAGAGAGAGCGAACAGAGAGAGACCCGAGAGAGACCAGAGAGAGACCCGAGAGAGACCCGAGAGAGACCCGAGAGAGACCAGAGAGAGACCAGAGAGAGAGGCCAGAGAGAGAGACCAGAGAGAGAGGCCAGAGAGAGAGGCCAGAGTGAGAGACCAGAGAGAGAGACCAGAGAGAGAGGCCAGAGAGAGAGAGGCCAGAGAGAGAGACCAGAGAGAGACCAGAGAGAGAGACCAGAGAGAGAGACCAGAGAGAGAGACCAGAGAGAGAGACCAGAGAGAGACCAGAGAGAGACCAGAGAGAGAGGCCAGAGAGAGCGAACAGAGAGAGACCAGAGAGAGACCAGAGAGAGAGATGCTCCGCTCTGAAAAAGAACTGTGAGCTGCCTGTTCTGGAGGTTCTTTATTATCCAGCTTCTTAAATCCAGCTCTTAGAATTATCACAGACTCTTCTGGGTCCTGGAAAAGCCATGTTCCAGCTTCTTCCCTCTGGCAGAAGAAATGTTGGCTGAGGTGCAGGACATCTGTATATGCTAACATGCTGTTATCAGTCTGCTGTTATCTTGTCTGGTGCACACTGGGGACTCTCGCACATGTATTCCAATGTGGTTTTACTGCAAATGTCACGGTAATAACATCGCTATCTTGCAGTTGTCTGGTGTGAAGGAAGCAAATCACTAAATCCAAGTTCTGTTGACATAGTGGGTGTCACCCGGCAACAGGACATGTCCATATAATGTGTCTGTTGAGTTAACGACAATTTAAGCATTATTGAACTATAACTTTCACTGTTTGATATTATCATTCACATTGTTTTTTGTCTCTTATGTTGATACGGAAACAGCCATTTCAAGTGTTTGGAAAATATTAAAATTTGGGCCACAATTCATCATTATCGCGATTCTTAACATATCGCGATACAGACAGTGTTTTGATTCGATTCTGCGATATATTACGATTGATGTCCCTCACATTATTCAAAGGCATTAAACAAATTGAGAAAAATAAGACTCAAGTCACATTTATTATGGTCTGCACTTTAAAGGTACAGTAGGATGATACTCTACTTCCTGGTGGATCATCAAGACTATTGGTCCTCCCAATTGTCAATCATTCTGGTGATACGTCATCGTCAAATAAGACCAGAGTTGTTCAAGAAGTGGAGAGGGCGGTTCTTTCCTAAACTATGGGAAAATCCTCCTCTATACTTTTAACTGAAGCAAAGAAGGGTGAAACAAAAAAGTGTGACAGATAATAATTCTGAAAAATATCACAATACTTTTCTCTACTTTATCGATGTAATTACGTGTGTAAAATATCACGATACTGAACCCAAATCAATTTTTCCCCCCGACCACCACAGCTAGCAACATATGGACTTTTGAGACACAATCGTAAACAAATATATATTGTTTTATACAAATAGAGTCAACAACTGGATTCCAAAGGTTCTGAGCTTAGCAACAAGGTACAGCATGACCATATCTGTGGAGCTGGAGTTGGCTGGGTGATGCTGTGAAAGTGCCGTAATGGCCACAATGTGTTAGAAAGACACATGGCCACTAGGGTTGGGCGATATTTTTTTTGTACCGGTATAAGTAAATTAAATGATAAGAAAATGCCTTATACCGGTGAAAACGATCATTTAACACTGAAAACGGCGAGCGGAAGACACGTTTGTGTGCGGCGCACTTTGATGATGCACCTGCGCGGCACGTGTAGCAGAGCGGCGTGCAGGGACAACAACAACAGAGCAGAGAGCAAACATGGCTGAGGGCGGCGGTGAAGACCATGGTGAAGACATGCAGATTGTAGAAGACATTGTGCCAAAACGCGGAGCTACCTCAAACATATGGGAGTAGTTTGGGAACTAGATAAAAAGAAGCAATTGTGTGTAACTATGGACAGTGGATCTAATGTTGTGAAAGCAGCTAAACAACTGGACTCGAGTGGCTTGCTTCGGACACTCGCTCTCTCTCTCTCTCTCATAGTGCCATTGGTAAGCTTTATTTACTGTCATTCATTTTACTTCAATGCATGCGTTTGTCTACATTGCAATATAATTACAAATAAGTTATAATTACATAATTATAGAAACGCAAAAGGATACAAAAAATATATACAGTATTTGATCATTTTGACTATATTGGGATTAGGAAACATAAACCAAAGTGATCAAATAATTATTTGATAATGCTACACTTTTTATATTACAAAGGACAAACTTTTATATATTTTACAAATTACAAATGTTCACCTTTATTACATGTTGCCTGCAATTTTCAGTATGTACAAAACAGAATTCTGTACAATTCAGTTTTGTTAATACGTTTAATATACAATAGCTGTATTACACATTTTGCTGCCAATAAATTAGTAAATGCACTTTGAGGCAAGTGTGTTTAAAATGATCAGTGCTAAGTTTTTTATAGCTTTTATATGAGGCTTTGTTAAAATTATCATATCGTCATATCGTGATACATCCATCCATCCATCCATTTTCTGCCCTTTAATCCATTTCTGGGTCAGGGGGGTGGCAGTCAGAGATGCCACCCAAGTCTCATAGCACCAGCCCCTCACTGACCCTCTGCAGGTGGTGAGTCCACAGGAGGACGGCTGCTCTCTGAGTGTGAGCATAGCCTTGATCTTTCAGTGGGGGCTTTGGGCAAAGTGGGGTTAAGTGTCTTGCCCAAGGACACAACGACAGCAGTCATCAGTGGGAGTCGCTGGAGAAGGTGCAGAGGTGGGAATTGAACCCACGACCTTCAGGCCTGAAGGCCAATGCTCTACCAACTGAGCTACTGTCGCCCAACCCTAATGGCCACATAAAATAACAGTGATTTTTGGTTTCTGTGATGCTGTAGATCTGCTTTTTCAGACAGAAATGTGACAAAGAGAGGACCCCCCTCCCTCTCAGCAGATCATCTCTCCGCCCAAAAAGTCAAATAGTGACTCACAAGGCTTTTTATTACAAGTATGTAAAAGATAACGTATTTTCTGATGAGATGCACACGAGATGTTGTGGTCTCTTGGACAAATGTCTGTACAGTAATAGAAAGTAGGGCTGCACGATATATCCCAAAAAAATCATTATCGCGATATTGGTACGTGCAATATCCATATCAAAAAGATGTGCGATAATTTTTAGACGGACACACCAACATTCAACAAGAACAACAAACAAACAAAAAAGTATATAAATATATGCATTTGTATGTCATTATAATTGTGCTTATTTTTGGTTATTTGTCTCGGTGAAAGACAAAAATATCTAATTTCCAGTATCGCACAGCCCTAATAGGAAGGTTAGACAGCTTTAATAAACAGGTTAAAGAATACAATGTGATGTGTCAGCGTTGGGAGGCATTTGTGAATGGATGGAAGCAAATACAGAAGTCCACGCCCATCACAAACATGAGGTTAAGTGGTCTCTCTCACCTCTTCGTACGGTTTGGAGCACACCACGCCACAGCAGTTCCACACCTGGGCCCAGAACTCGGGGTAATTGTCGACTGACCACTGGTACAGATCCTGATAGTTCGCTGCAAACAGAACCACAGCGTCAAAGCAGGAAAAGTATGAAAGCTACAGCATGAGTCCTGGGTCTACAGCCTCAGTCCTGGATCTACAGCCTCAGTCCTGGGTCTACAGCCTCAGTCCTGGGTCTACAGCCTCAGTCCTGGGTCTACAGCCTGAGTCCTGGGTCTACAGCCTGAGTCCTGGGTCTACAGACTCAGTCCTGGATCTACAGCCTGAGTCCTGGGTCTACAGCCTGAGTCCTGGGTCTACAGCCTGAGTCCTGGGTCTACAGCCTGAGTCCTGGGTCTACAGCCTCAGTCCTGGGTCTCCAACCTCAGTCCTGGGTCTACAGCCTCAGTCCTGGATCTACAGCCTCAGTCCTGGGTCTACATGATCTTCAGCCTCAGTCCTGGATCTACAGCCTCAGTCCTGGGTCTACATGATCTATAGCCTCAGTCCTGGGTCTACAGCATCAGTCCTGGGTCTACATGATCTTCAGCCTCAGTCCTGGGTCTACATGATCTATAGCCTCAGTCCTGGGTCTACAGCATCAGTCCTTGGTCTACATGATCTTCAGCCTCAGTCCTGGGTCTACATGATCTACAGCCTCAGTCCTGGATCTACATGATCTACAGCCTCAGTCCTGGATCTATAGCCTCAGTCCTGGGTCTACATGATCTTCAGCCTCAGTCCTGGATCTACAGCCTCAGTCCTGGGTCTACAGCCTCAGTCCTGGGTCTACATGATCTACAGCCTCAGTCCTGGATATACAGCCTCAGTCCTGGGTCTACATGATCTACAGCCTCAGTCCTGGATATACAGCCTCAGTCCTGGGTCTACATGATCTACAGCCTCAGTCCTGGGTCTACATGATCTACAGCCTCAGTCCTGAGTTGTGATTTAAGGCTATACACAAATACATAAAAATGTAATCATGTTTGGTTATAGTTGTGTAATTATCAAACAGTTTGAACGAATGAATTGTATGAAGATCTTATTTTAAAAATATAAATGAAAAAACATCCTTATCGTTTAAACTTGTGTGTCTGTACGTGTGCGTGCGTGTGCGTGCGTGCGCGTGCGTGTGCGTGCGTGTGCGTGTTACAGTGCAATTGTAACAATGGTATTTGATTAAACCACCATTATGGGAGAATTTCCTTTACGTTTAGTATCTGGTACTGTATCAAAAACGTACCCACAACAAACCTGTATATGTGGGAAATTCCTTGGTAACCATTTCTTCCAGCACTACTCTGACCAATACAGTCAGACTGTACTCTACTGTACTCTACTGTACTCTACCGTACTCTACCGTACTCTACCGTACTCTACCGTACTCTACCGTACTCTACTGTACCGTACTCTACTGTACTCTACTGTACTCTACTGTACTCTGAATAGAGATATCTCACGTGACGTCACGATGCCTCGAACTCGCGGGGCATCCGCCATACTGGAGGACAAGCAAACGCTGTATGATAGTGGCGTGCACCCGGGACCGCATAAACATGTTCAACATTTTTGCCGTTTTTGGCTGCAGCAAAAGGAGAGACAGGGAAAATAAGTCGTGTTACCGACTGCCAGCCGTCCTTACTTCACACGGCTCAAAAACAGAAGACATCTCAAAGAAACGAGAGAGAAATGGCACAACCATACGCAACAACAAAAAACTAATAGCCACCAGAGCGCCCGAATATGGATCATTTCATTTCTGCTAAGTGAAATCAATTTGATGGCGGATTTAGTGTTATTCCGAAACAAACAGAAGTTTAAAGATAAAATATATCTGTCTGACTGCAACGTGGGGTTGCTCCAAAGACTGTAGCTTAGCTTGTAGCATAGCTGTTATATATTTGGTCTCACACAGGACCTCACCCGGTTCACAGGGTATCTGACTTACCGAAGGCCAGCAGACATGTGAACGACTGAGCCGTGCTCCAGGGTGCCCCGTACTAGTATTTATTAATAAAATATACGGCTCCTCACAGTAGACGCAGAAAGCTCCATTGATTTGAATGTAATCTCATTACTTCCACTGCAGTGTAGCCACACATAGATCCATGGTGTAACAATAAACACATTAAATGTTAATTAGAGAATACATTATACATATACATTCTTAATACACGTGCACAGAGGTTTTCAGAATTTTCTGTTCACGTTTTCATGAAAAAACACTGTTTTAATGCGACAATATGCGACCGCGGTAAACCTGGATGTAACGATAAACATTAATAATACATTTTAGGATGCATTTTCAGAGGATCTGATTCATGAATTTAGGTTGAGTATATATTTGGGTCACCATGCTGAAGTTTCAAATTCTCTGTTCAGTTTTCATGTAGTTCGAGAGAGTTCTAGTTTTGAACGTCCAGTTATAGATAGCTAGCAGGGCTGTTACTCGCCGAGGTTGTCCTCCAGTATGGCTGCCGTGGCTGCTAGTCACGTGACCGTAGGATCCCTCTATAGGAATGTTTCTGGGAGGCCTGTTTAACCAGTTCCAGGTCCTTATTTATATTCCGGTACTAAAGTGTTCTAAATGACAGTGATTGGTCAGAGTGCTGCTGGAAGCCATGGTTACCAAGGAATTTCCATGAATACTGGTATGTTATGAGTAGGTTACTAGGATACGGCACCAGATTCTAAAGCACAATCATAACACAACCAGGTAGAGTAGAGTAGGGTAGAGCAGGAGCAAGTAGCGCTGCTGGAAACTGGACTTTAGAACACTTTAGTACCAGCTCGGTCTGTATCGAACCAGGGCCAAGACGGTACTAAAAAGTACCTGGTACCAGTAAAACGGAATTGGTAGAAACGCCATGAAAAAAGGAAAAGAGTAGAGTCAAGTAGAGTCAAGTAGAATACAGTACAGTACAGTAGAGTAGAGTATAGTCAAGTACAGTCGAGTAGAGCAGAGTAGAGTCAAGTAGAGGGAGTCAAGTAGAGCTGAGAAGAGTAGAGTAGAGCCAAGTAGAGTACAGTACAGAAGAGTACAGTCAAGTAGAGTAGAGTAAAGTATAGTCATATACAGTAGAGAAGAGTAGAGTAAAGCAGAGTAGAGTGCGGCTGGTGGAAACAGGGCTAGAGTAAAGCAGAGTAGAGTGCGGCTGGTGGAAAGTGCGGCTGGTGGAAACAGGGCTATGATACATGGCAGGCCTACATTACACATGTATTACCACAACAACATTGCATTTGGAGGAGTCTTCACGTGGCATAACAAGTCCATCCATCTCAGACCCGGCTAGCCTCCTCTTCTTCACCACAGACTATAGGGCTCTCCAGAAGGATCTCTCACTCACCCAGGTTAAGCCCAAAGTCCCTGTTGATCCTCGTCCTGCACCGGTCCATCTGCGTGTCCTTCTTGGCGTCCGGGTACCACAGCGCCTCGCACTCCATGTCCATGATCTTGTCGCTCTTCTTGTCGGTGTCTTTGGACATGTTGGATGAGGAATCACGGGTGAAGTTGCAGGAGCGGTTGCTAGCAGAACGACTGACCGCGAAGAGCGTGGAGCGGTCAAGCCCCGGCGATCCAAGATGGCGCCCTGTTCAAATGAATGGTTGTGCTCAGTGGCGCTTTGTGACGGCATGGGGGCTGAAAGATTAGCGGAAGTTGCCTGAAACTCGCAAAGATCTATGGGAAACTCGCGTGTAAAAGTGACAGCACGCACCGCCCACCTGCCATAATCGTGCCTGCAGTGGTTGCGTCCAAATACGTACGAAGACCTGCTTCCTTGTCACTCTTTCTCCGTTTTGTTGAGTGTAGTACCCTTTTGTTTCACATAAATTGCAATGAAACATAATTCAAACAGTAATGTATTTATTTTTCTTAACTCAAATTAGAAAATGTCAGTTTCAAAAGACAAAGCAAGATCAGAAAGGAGCTCTGTTTATAATTTTGGACGTATGAGCAGTTCACGGGTACTTTTTTCCCCCGCAACACTCCTGTATGTTATGCTAGCAAATGTTTATTTTTTCACCATCATTATATCATTATTATATATAAACAGTTTTCAAGACAGATATGATTGGTTGTTACGAATAGTTAATTTGGTCAAAGTTAGCGCTTTTGGTGAGAAGAAGGAAAAGTACCGGTCTTAGTTGAACTGTGTTAGGGGGGAAAAAAGCATCAGTTTGCTAGCCCTCGTCGCTTTCAATACAAACCTCAAAAAGATTCTAAATTAAAACTAAAACAGTTAGAATAAACGCTTCATGCTCAAACAATATCTTATATAACTATCAAATCTAATATGCAATTAGATAATTACACATGTAGAATAATTGATTGAATAATTTGATTATTAATATTGTTGTATTTTTGTACAACATGCACAACATTTGCCAACAATTGTTAATGGAAAAGAAAAATAATATAAAAATGAAAAAAAAAAACATCTGTACCTAGTTTAAAATTGGATTGGATGAAGTAAGAAGCTGATATTATTCCAATCCCCTCCCAGCCATTCAGACAATAACAATATAACAACAATACAAAAACCAATACTAGAAGCGATACATACACATACATACAAACATTGTCTACCACATTGATTTAAGCCTGTGTGTCGTAGCATAATCATTACATTACTATTATTGACATTCTTTATGAGGTTCCTTGGCTCTTGTTTCCCATGAAGTCATGTTGTCATTGTATCATTTGGAGGTATCTGAAAAATCCATTATTCAGACACTGGCCAGCAGAAATGGGCTCAAGCTGCTGCACCTCTGCTCTGAAAAAGCACCGGGTTTAAAACACTCATTCACCTGGAGATCTGCTTGGACTGACTGTAACAAGTGCATTGTATGGAGAAATTCAAACACGAGCGAATTAAATATGCTTTATAAAATTACATCACAATAGATATATCAAACGACAACAAAATATGCACAGCTAAAATCCATAAAAAGGGGCTATTTTGTGTGTCTATTGTGTGTACCCATGGATCTATAATAATGTCTGTACTTACTGCACTTGTATGCACAGTAGTAACTCTAAGAAATTCTATGAAGATTACTTTTTGCACCATGAGTCAAAGGAAATTCCTAGTTTGTGACCTCTTGTTGCTCAAAATAATTCAGATTCTTTATATTCTGATTCTAAAAAGCAGCAAAAGTACATTCAGTTCATATTCATAAGACAATATAATTTGACCTACTTTTCAATGTCATAAAACTTTACTATATTTGATAAGTATCGAGCGGAAAGTCCTCATATCTTCCCATCTAGAGTCAGTAGACACATTGTTGTTACTTTTCTGTCTTCTTAAATCTCCGACAATGACAGAGGCTCTTGAACGTCCCTTCCTCGTGCACACGCAGAGGTGCAGACGCGCGCACGCCTGGACCTTGCCTGTGTGTGCAGCGCTCTGATTGGCTTCCAGGGCTGGTCCCACATCAGCAGACCCATGGCTCTATGCGAGGGGCGGATGGGCTTCTGCTGACGGACACGTGAGGGAGCCAATGAGCGCGCAGTCCGGAGGCGGAAGAGACGCAGAGAAGCCAATCACAGCGGAGAGAGAGAGGGATGTGGGGAAGGTGTGCCCAATCAGAGAGCAGAGAGCAGGGCAGCCTCCTCGTGAGGGAATTTCGTCTGACATCACCGCAGCCACTGCTGATTGAGGCCACATCTGAATCTGAAATCATAAAATAAACTTTCCTTGTCACTAAACTTGGTAGCATTAAAGCTGGGGTACCTATTTTTACAAAACACAAAAAAATAACTAATCATATTCACATACATTTAATTCAATTCAATGTATTTGTGTGAAGCCCTAGATCACAACAGCAGTCGCCTTGGAGGACTTTAAAAAGTTGTCGATTTGCCAACAACAGATCAGAGAATCAAACAGGGAGAACCGCTGTCCATATCTGTCCATAAAGGTTCTGGATCAGCACTAAATTTCAATATAAATATATCAGTTTTTGTCTCTTGGTAAACAACTTTCTGTGGCAGGTAAAGACAATTTTTCATGGTGCTGTTCCTGGTTTACGGTCAGCATTTAGCCTTATAGTAAAAAAAAAAAACATACGTCTAAAATCTCCTGTCTCAGTCCTGAGTAACAAAAGTATTGCACATAAATGGGCTCTGGTTGTTCCTCAGATTAAAGTACATTCGTAACAATCACATTTGAAAATTACAGACTGCAAACAAAAACAAAATAATAATTCTCCACCTCCCTCTAGTGGCAGCTTCAGGAGTTACAGGCGGAGAGCATTGTTTACTATTCACACTTGTCTCACTTTCTATTTTCTACTAAATATATCATTTCGCATTCTTTGCCAAATGAATATTCCAGCTAGCATTTCAATTGACAAAATTAATCCATGATATCTGAGATTTTCTGATCACAAATGATTTTATATTTTTAAATGAACTGTGGCTATTGATGATAATAATCCCATGAGCGATTTGTTTATGTTTTAATTACTTGTGTGATTTTATGTTTTATGTTTTTAATATTTTTTGTGATCTTATTGTTTATTTTTGACTGTGAGTTTCTTTTTTTGTTTCTTTTAATGTTTATGTAGATTTTAAAGTTTATGATTGATGCTGTAGGAAAGGTTCTCTACTAATAAAAGTTTATTGATTGATTCGCTTTTTGTCCACACGGGGACAGCAGACCCACAACGACAGGAACGAAGGCATTTGGACAAAGGTGAAATCTGTCCCCGTTTCCAGGTCTGTGGCCACGTTACAGCCTGACTCCCGGCAGACCCTTGTTGTTCGCTGAGTTTCACACAAGGGTCTGGGTCTGCTTCTTACCTGATACATTCCAGAGGGCGAGGGCTTGTAAAAAAAAAATCCTTTTATGTCATTGGATAAACCACTTGTCTGTTATCTGGAATGACATGTTCTTTCAACAACTCACATCGAAGCACACGATTCAGCACACGACTCCCATGGGTTACTAAATGCCGGCAAGATTTTCCTGTGACGGGCCATCATACTCGGATTATAGCCAAAGACCCAGGGGTTCTATCTCACCATGGCATGGTCCCCACAGACCTGTGCACCCCTCGGACCCGGGTACCCACTCTTATGCACCCGGCAAAACTCTGTGACCCTCGGACTACGTGCTTATTTGCATGCAAAGGACAATGTTGTCTGCAATTGAATAGATAGTATAATATTCAAGTGTGCCTGGTACTAAGTGTGGACGACACTTAAGAGTAACTTTCAAATCTGCACATAGTCCTAGGCACACTCGAAATATGCACGTAGTCCCAGGGTCGCAAAGATTTGCCAGGTGCGTATGGAGGTTTCCAGTTGGAGAAGGGGTGTTTAAGAGTGGGTACCTTGGTCCAAGGGCTGCACAGGTTTGTAAGGACCATGCCATGCCAGTTGGGTCTACTCCAAGCCCGCTTTTCAGGGAACTTTTCTGGGGAGACTGGGGAGATATGAACCCTGGGTCTAAGGCCAGGCCAGCCCACCCCCAAGCCCAACACACCCCAGCCTTTTGTGAGGGCACGTGTGTGTGTGTGTGTGTGTGCGTGTGTGTGTGTGTCTATGTGTGTGTATCTATGTGTGTGTGTCTATGTGTGTGTGTCTATGTGTTTGTGTCTATGTGTGTGTGTCTATGTGTGTGTGTCTATGTGTTTGTGTCTATGTGTGTGTGTCTATGTGTTTGTGTCTATGTGTGTGTGTATATGTGTGTGTCTCTGTGTGTGTCCAAACGTCCCACACACACACTACAGTACCTTTGACACTGTCTTCATTGTTGTTGTGTGTCTGATTCAAATCCACAGTAAACTTCTTTCTGTAGAATGACTTTTGTTGCTTTTGGTTCAGTCTTTATTCAACACATTTCTCTGCATTCATAGAATCTATCAAATCTAAATCTTTCATTTTCTCTAACAATAACAAGTGTTTTAGAACAATCCATTCTACACACATGTTTTTTGGACGCTCAGAGACACTTCTCAGCTTTATTCTTTCTCCAAAAGTGAAGCGTCTGGATTGACTTGTGACTGACACTGACCCGGCCCAAAAGTGGTTGGACTGGTTCTGAACAATGCAGAAGAAAGTCTGTGTTCTTAAGCTTTGTACATGTACTCTGGTATTATGTTAGAGTAAAGTTACTATCTATGTATGTGCTGCTGCTACTCGAGTACTACTGTCATCTATGTATGTGCTGCTGCTACTCGAGTACTACTGTCATCTAGTGCTGCTGCTACTCGAGTACTACTGTCATCTATGTATGTGCTGCTGCTACTCGAGTACTACTGTCATCTATGTATGTGCGGCTGCTACTCGAGTACTACTGTCATCTATGTATGTGCTGCTGCTACTCGAGTACTACTGTCATCTATGTATGTGCTGCTGCTACTCGAGTACTACTGTCATCTATGTATGTGCTGCTGCTACTCGAGTACTACTGTCATCTATGTATGTGCTGCTGCTACTCGAGTACTACAGTCATCTATGTATGTGCTGCTGCTACTCGAGTACTACCGTCATCTATGTATGTGCTGCTGCTACTCGAGTACTACTGTCATCTATGTATGTGCTGCTGCTACTCGAGTACTACTGTAATGTATAATTGTGCTACTGCTACTCAAGTACTACTGTCATCTATGTATGTGCTGCTGCTACTCGAGTACTACTGTCATCTATGTATGTGCTGCTGCTACTCGAGTACTACTGTCATCTATGTATGTGCTGATGCTACTTGAGTACTACTGTCATCTATGTATGTGCTGCTGCTACTCAAGTACTACTGTCATCTATGTATGTGCTGCTGCTACTCGAGTACTACTGTCATCTATGTGTGCTGCTGCTACTCGAGTACTACTGTAATGTATAATTGTGCTACTGCTACTCGAGTACTACTGTCATCTATGTATGTGCTGCTGCTACTCGAGTACTACTGTAATGGATGATTGTGCTACTGCTACTCGAGTACTACTGTCATCTATGTATGTGCTGCTGCTACTCGAGAACTACTGTCATCTATGTATGTACTGCTGCTACTCGAGTACTACTGTCATCTATGTATGTGCTGCTGCTACTCGAGTGCTACTGTAATGTATAATTGTGCTACTGCTACTCGAGTACTACTGTCATCTTTGTATGTGCTGCTGCTACTCGAGTACTACTGTAATGTATAATTGTGCTACTGCTACTCGAGTACTACTGTCATCTATGTATGTGCTGCTGCTACTCGAGTACTACTGTCATCTTTGTATGTGCTGCTGCTACTCGAGTACAACTGTAATGTATGTTTGTGCTACTGCTACTCGAGTACTACTGTCATCTATGTATGTGCTGTTGCTACTCGAGTACTACTGTCATCTATGTATGTAATGCTGTTACTCGAGTACTACTGTCATCTATGTATGTGCTGCTGCTACTCGAGTACTACTGTCATCTATGTTTGTGCTACTGCTACTCGAGTACTACTGTCATCTATGTATGTGCTGCTGCTACTCGAGTACTACTGTCATCTATGTATGTGCTGCTGCTACTCGAGTACTATAGTCATCTATGTATGTGCTGCTGTTACTCGAGTACTACTGTAATGTATAATTGTGCTACTGCTACTCGAGTACTACTGTCATCTATGTATGTGCTGCTGCTACTCGAGTACTACTGTCATCTATGTATGTGCTGCTGCTACTCGAGTACTATAGTCATCTATGTATGTGCTGCTGTTACTCGAGTACTACTGTAATGTATATTTGTGCTACTGCTACTCGAGTACTACTGTCATCTATGTATGTGCTGCTGCTACTCGCGTACTACTGTAGTGTATGTATGTGCTGCTACTCGAGTACTCCTGTAGTGTGTGTGTTACTCTGCCTCAGTGAATTCCCAGTGTGTGTGTGTGTGTGTGTGTGTGTGTTTGTCAGTGTCTATACTTATTTTCTAAACTTCATATTTTTACAGTTTTCTGGCATCAGCTCGACACAAGCCTCACGAAAACAGATCCATTCCATATTTTTATTGCAGGTTTAAAGCCTTCACCGTCGAAAACCAGCGTTAATCATTCTGTGGCCTGGAGCTTTACAATTACGAGTCAAAGTCCACAAGAAACTCAAGAAACACACAGATTGTCAGTGACGCTGCATATGGTGACCCCTGCTGGAGGAGTGTGGGAACTGCACTATCCTCTGCTCTCTCCGACTTTATCTGTCGACATCATGGCTTCAGCTGTAGTCTGTTCATTTAAGTCTCAGTCCTGGGTCTACAGCCTCAGTCCTGGGTCTACAGCCTCAGTCCTGGGTCTACAGCCTCAGTCCTGCACTGTAACAAATTTCTTTAAAATTGCAGTGAAATTTCAACATTAAACAAATGTTATTTTGAAAAACAATTCAAACATGCAAAATTATGTATAAATTGGTTAAAAAACATCCAGTGGCGTTTTATTACCACAATTATAATGTGATTACAATAAAACGTTAAAATACCATAGAATCACAATGTGATTTTATGGTATTATTACCGTAATTTAACATAAACTTGTTGTATTTTTGGAATGCTGGGAAATTTTTGCGAGCATTTAAACTCCTGCTTTAGTTAAAATAATGCTTTTGCATTAAGCATATTATAGAAGTAAATATTTGAACTATTTTCTTGAATAAACTGAAGATGTTGAAAAATAATTGAAAACTTGTGTTCAGTAAAGTAAAACAAATTAAACTGTAGTTTTTTGTTCAATGAAACTATTTAGAAACAGTCATATGGTGTAATAATACAAAATGAACATTATAAAGCTGTTTTTGTTGTATGTGAATGAACAGGAACATACAGTTAAATCCTGAAATCACCAAGGCATAATGTGATTCAGTGAAACAGTCTTTAACCGTTAAAATTAGCCACGGTAATGCCATGTTGAGAAAACGGTAAATTCCTGGAACCATCTTTGCCAGCTATTTACCGTTTTTCTACATGGAAATTCTTTACAGTGTGGGTCTATAGCCTCAGTCCTGGGTCTACATCCTCAGTCCTGGGTCTACAGCCTCAGTCCTGGGTCTGCAGCCTCAGTCCTGGATCTGCAGCCTCAGTCCTCGGTCTACATCCTCAGTCCTGGGTCTACAGCCTCAGTCCTGGATCTACAGCCTCAGTCCTGGATCTACAGCCTCAGTCCTGGGTCTACATCCTCAGTCCTGGGTCTACAGCCTTAGTCCTGGGTCTACAGCCTCAGTCCTGGGTCTACAGCCTCAGTCCTGGGTCTACAGCCTCAGTCCTGGAACTGTAGCCTCAGTCCTGGGTCTACATCCTCAGTCCTGGGTCTATGTCACAGGTTTAAAAGTGTCTGTTGAGGGGGTGTGATCAATAAAACAGGAAGAGGATAAAAAGGGGATAAAATATTTAATAAAATATATACAAAAAGGATCCATAAAAGATGATTTAAAAAAAACCCGCAGTCGTTCCCCACTGGCCTCTGCTCTTCTCAGTCCCAGGACCGGGCCGCAGTCCCGCCAGCCGCTCGCCGACCACGGGTCACCACCGGGCACCCGCGGGGGAGAGCCGACACATCCCGGTCTTTCCGGTGGGCCTAGCCCGGGCGCGCACGCGCCAATGCGCTATCAATGCGCGCCTCACCGGTGCCGCTCTCCCCGCTGGCCCCAGTCCCCCGGTCTCTGGCTGGCGGTGCTCGTCCTTGGCCCGGCCCCGTGTCCTCCTCCTCTCGACTGACTCTGCTCTGCTCTCTTCCTCTTCCTCTCCTCTCGTCCTGCAGTGCCCACCCCCAATTAAAAGGTCTTAATTAAAACAGGTGCGGGTTAGGGGAAGTGTCCAGGGGACAATGATAAAATGCATTAAAACCATAAAAACACACAAAACACATCACAAAAATAAAAGCAGTTGGTCCTTTTTAAAAGTCCACTTTCCCACATCTACAGCCTCAGTCCTGGATCAACAGCCTCAGTCCTGGGTCTAGAGTCTCAGCCCTGGAGCTACAGCCTCAGTCCTGGGTCTAGAGTCTCAGTCCTGGGTCTACAGCCTCAGTCCTGGGTCTACAGTCTCAGTCCTGGGTCTAAAGCCTCAGTCCTAGGTCTAGTCTCAGTCCTGGATCTACAGAATCAGTCCTGGATCTAAAGTCTCAGTCCTGGGTCTAGAGTCTCAGTCCTGGGTCTACAGCCTCAGTCCTGGGTCTACAGTCTCAGTCCTGGATCAAAAGCCTCAGTCCTGGGTCTAGAGTCTCAGTCCTGTGGCTACAGCCTAAGTCCTGGGTCTACAGTCTCAGTCCTGGATCTACAGCCTCAGTCCTGGGTCTAGAGTCTCAGTCCTGGGTCTAGAGTCTCAGTCCTGGGTCTACAGTCTCAGTCCTGGATCGACAGTCTCAGTCCTGGGTCTAGAGTCTCAGTCCTGGGTCTACAGCCTCAGTCCTGGGTCTACAGTCTCAGTCCTGGATCAAAAGCCTCAGTCCTGGGTCCACAGTCTCAGTCCTGGATCTACAGCCTCAGTCCTGGGTCTAGAGTCTCAGTCCTGGGTCTAGAGTCTCAGTCCTGGGTCTACAGTCTCAGTCCTGGGTCGACAGTCTCAGTCCTGGGTCCACAGCCTCAGTCCTTGGTCTAGAGTCTCAGTCCTGGATCTACAGCCTCAGTCCTGGGTCTACAGTCTCAGTCCTGGGTCTACAGCCTCAGTCCTGGGTCTAAAGCCTCAGTCCTGGGTCTACAGCCTCAGTCCTGGAACTACAGTCTCAGTCCTGGGTCTAAAGTCTCAGTCCTGGGTCTACAGCCTCAGTCCTGGGTCTACAGTCTCAGTCCTGGGTCTACAGCCTCAGTCCTGGATCTACAGTCTCAGTCCTGGGTCTAAAGTCTCAGTCCTGGGTCTAAAGCCTCAGTCCTGGGTCTACAGTCTCAGTCCTGGGTCTACAGCCTCAGTCCTGGGTCTACAGTCTCAGTCCTGGATCTACAGTCTCAGTCCTGGATCTAAAGTCTCAGTCCTGGGTCTAGAGTCTCAGTCCTGGGTCTACAGCCTCAGTCCTGGGTCTACAGTCTCAATCCTGGATCAAAAGCCTCAGTCCTGGGTCTAGAGTCTCAGTCCTGTGGCTACAGCCTAAGTCCTGGGTCTACAGTCTCAGTCCTGGATCTACAGCCTCAGTCCTGGGTCTAGAGTCTCAGTCCTGGGTCTACAGTCTCAGTCCTGGATCGACAGTCTCAGTCCTGGGTCTAGAGTCTCAGTCCTGGGTCTACAGCCTCAGTCCTGGGTCCACAGTCTCACTCCTGGGTCTACAGCCTCAGTCCTGGGTCTAGAGTCTCAGTCCTGGGTCTACAGCCTCAGTCCTGGGTCTACAGCCTCAGTCCTGGGTCTACAGCCTCAGTCCTGGATCGACAGTCTCAGTCCTGGGTCTACAGTCTCAGTCCTGGGTCTACCTTAGGGCTAAACACAAATACATTGAATTAAATTGAATCATGAAGGATTTTTAGCAAAGGCACAAATTTGATGTAAAACTGTGGAGAACAAACTGTTATTTGAGTTTAGGGAAATGTGCAGTGTCTCCATGACGACCATAAATCCTGACTCCAGCGTGAAGCGGCTGAGAGAAGGTGGTCTGTTCTCGGTGGATCAGCCTCATGTTTTCTGAGACGTTGTAAAAGGACAAAACCCCTGCACTGTGGTCCAGGAAAACCCCGACTCTGGACCCGACCGGACCTGACACTTTGGACTTCACTGAGTTAAACTTAAATGAAGGACTGGTTTTGTCACAGATCAAGGCCCAGGATTTATCATTGTTTCCAAAGAAACATTCATTAGAGATTCCTTTCCTCTGAATATCTCTGTATGAAACTGCGATACAAACATAATCCTCTGAGCTCCACTCCACCTCCCAGTAACAGCGGCCCCTCACACTCTCTCTGCTCAGGACCTGAGACCACCAACTGAATCTGTCCTGATGATCCGGATATTTCTGATGTTTTCTCATAACTGTCACTCTTCTGTTTCCATCAGACAGAGACAGTTCTGTGTACACTGTGTTTGTGTCCAGAGTGAAGTCTGTAGAGTATTGTAAGAACTCCTCTCTGGTCTTGGGTTCTGTGGTTAAAAACTGAACTGGACTCAGAGCCAGAGAGATGTTGCTGCGTCCCTCCTCCACAGTGAGCTGCAGTCTCTCCCTGAGCTCGGACACGGCTCTGGTCACTTCCTCAAAGAGGCTCCTGGCCTCTGAGTGGCCCCTGACTGGGACTGGCCCCTGTGAGTGTGAGGCCAGTGCAGTGTGGAGCTGTAGAAAGCTGTTGTGGTCTTTGGTGAGGGACAGTGTGTCCAGGTCACAGAGGCTCTTCTTCAGCTCCCTCAGCTCCTGCTTCACTTGGTCTTGGATCTCTCGGACTCGGCTCAGTCCTCTCTCCTCCTCAGACTGGATCTGTTGCTCCACTTCTTTGGCTCTTGTCTCCAGGAGAAGGATCATGTCTCTGAAGCTGTCCCTGCTGAGCTGCAGTGCTGTGTGGGCAGAGGTCCTGATGTCCTGCTCCTGCTGTTGGAGTGAGCTCAGCTCTGTGTCTCTGTGCTGGACGTCCTGGAGGAGCAGGTGTCTCTGGGCCCCCAGCTGTGCCTGCCTCTGGGCCCTCTCTGAGGCTGAGGACACAGTCTCATGGTCCTTGTGCTGGTCCAGGCAGCAGACCAAACACAGGAGCTGTCCGTCAGTGCGACAGAACATGGTCTTCACCTGGTTGTGCTCAGAGCACATGTTTTCCTGGAGAGTGTGCGATGGCGCCACCAGCTGGTGTCTTTGAAACACTGCAGAGTCATAATGAGGCTGTAGGTGGCGCTCACAGTAGGAGGCCACACACTGCAGACAGGACTGGACCGCTTTCAGCTTCCTGTCAGAGCACACGTCACAGGACACGTCCTGAGGCCCACAGAGGTCCTGAGGCCCACAGAGGTCCTGAGGGTCAGCACAGAGGTCCTGAGGGTCAGCACAGAGGTCCTGAGGGCCAGCACAGAGGTCCTGAGGGTCAGCACAGAGGTCCTGAGGGTCAGCAGGGGGCGCTGTCCTCCTCTGCTCCAGTAGAGCTTCCAGCAGGATGTTCTTGGTCAGCACAGGCCTCGGGGTGAAGCTCACACGACACTCGGGACAGGTATAGAGCCGCTGCTCCTCCTCTGTGTCCCAGTGGTCCTGGACACACTTCAGGCAGTAGTTGTGTCCACAGGGAAGAGAGACCGGAGTCTGCAGTAAATCCAAACACACAGGACACAAGAAGAGCTCTGTCTGCGCCATCGCTGCTGCTACAGTTTCACTGACACGGAAATGAAACTTATGAGAGAGAGGGAGGAGGGAGAGAGAGAGAGAGACGGAGGGAGGGAGAGAAGGAGGGAGAGAGGGAGAGAGAGAGGGAGTGTGTGATTCAAAACAACGCCCATTAACCCCAAACAACCACTGACAACACACTCAGAGAGAGCAGAAGGACCAGAGGGAGGGGCCAGTGTGTGTGTCATGGTTGTGTGTGTGTGTCATGGTTGTGTGTGCGCTTACAAGGAAATGATAACCACAGATAATCAAGTGTGTACCTGCAAACTAAACTGTGACTTTTACAGTTTGACCTAAATCTCTTTTTTCTCACAAACATCATTCTTCACAGGAACACACTTTGAACTCTTCTCTTAAACATCTGGTCTTGTGGATCGACCCTGAGCTGACGTTTCAGACACACATTTATACATTAGCAACAAAATGAAGCAATGTCTGTGTCAACGACAGCGTCCCGTTGATGGTTTTACAGAAGAAACCAGTGAAAGGTTTCTTTGTTCAAGGATCAGTGTCGATAATGGACGACGATAAAGTTTACTACAGTAAAAAAGAAAAACTTAGTTCAACTCAAAATTTGACTGCACAGAGTTATTGAGTTGAAGGCATCAACTTAATCTTTTACGTTTTGAAGAACTACAATTATTATGTTGTGTCAGCTAATTTTTTCAAGTTCTGCCAACTACATTTTTTAAATTCAAGTTACTGGAACTTAATCTGAATTAAAAAACTTACTAATTTAAATTCAGATTACCAACCCCTGTATTAATTTACTATTTTGAGTTTAAATTACCCCCACATTAAATCCTCCACTGACAGTAAACCAGTTCATTTCCATCCATCCATTCATTTTCTTCCCCTTTATCCATTTCTGGGTCAGGGGGGTGGCAGTCAGAGCTGCACCCAGTCCACAGAGCACTGGCCCCTCACTGATCCTCCTGCAGGTGCTGAGATCTTTCAGTGGGGGCTTCAGGCAAAGTGGGGTTAAGTGTCTTGCCCAAGGACACAGTGGGAGTCGTGAAGTAGGTCTTGAGGTGGGCTCGAACCCACGACCTTCAGGCTCTAAGACCAATGCTCTACCGACTGAGCCACTGTCGCATGTTTATTTGAACCACTTTGGCAGAAACAGTTTTACAATTCCACAATGTAAAGTAATCTTATGCCCAAAGAAAATCAGGATTCAGTATGTGCAGTTTTTTTTAACTTTCCGACTCTTGTTGAGACCTTACAGATATTGCAATATAGCCAAAGATGACAGGTAAACAGTAAAGGGCCTAAGTATTCACAAGTGTGTAAATCCACAGCTGAAAATGGCATATTATCTGAACCTGAGCCAAAAATGCAAACATGCTTCAACAGTAATGGTGAAGCTTCTACTGAACAATCAACACCCAAGTCTCTTGACAGTTATGACAGATACAAACAAAAGTTACCGCAAGCAAAGTGACAAGATGGCGGATGCAAACTGTCAAACTTTCGACGGGAGCTCCTGGGAAAATCCTTGGAAACCCCGTAGCAGGCGGTTGCCATGACAAATTTGAAAAGAGAGCAGATAAGTTGACCTCTCTCTGACTGGTGTCAAATACAACTTCAAAGTAAAATCAACTTCATTCATAAAATAAGATGAACTTCTCATCAGAAACTTCTGAAAGTGAGTTCAAGTGGCTCACAACAGACAGTTCAAGTTCCAACTGGAAATTTTACTGTCAGTGAAAGCAACAACTCTGAGTAAGGTGAACAATTTTGAGTTGTCTCTTTTATGTCACAGAGTTTGTGTCACTAAAGTGTGGATTTAAAGAAGAAAAAAAGTTCAGGATGAAAAGGGACACTAAAATCCCCACAAAATCTGGTATGTCAGGTTCTCTGTCAGGTTCTCT
The DNA here is from genome assembly GCA_964034765.1 of Knipowitschia caucasica. Lineage (NCBI taxonomy): Eukaryota > Metazoa > Chordata > Actinopteri > Gobiiformes > Gobiidae > Knipowitschia > Knipowitschia caucasica. The sequence continues at coordinate 2,151,746 of OZ035831.1, forward strand.
GTCAGGTTCTCTGTCAGGTCCTTTGTCAGGTTCTCTGTCAGGTTCTCTGTCAGTTGAGGTCAAGCTGTTTTAGTTTACATTGAGTTCTATGGGGAACATTTCTGGGTAGTCCACGTGAATTTAGTCTGGTTTAATCTGGTTTAATCTGGTTTAGTCTGGTTTAGTCTGCAGTACCACGAGAATCCCCGAGCACATGGTTCTTCAGCTCCAAACTAGTAATACCCTATCCAGTTATTATCATAGATCCATGGGCTAACGTTACACACATCCTGGAAACTCTTCAAACACAATCACATTTTGAAAATAATTTGGACCTTAGAGACCTGCTCTATCTTTTACCATCAACTTGAGTCAGGGTTGGCACCATTCCGGGAATTATCAAAGACGGAAACTATGGGTATTAATGGGAGTTTAGGGGAATTAGCAGACGTTTATGGGAATAAAAAATAATAAACTGAGAATGTTCCTACTTGGCTCTTCTTACTCACTCCACCATATTCTGCCGACATTGAAGTAAGTAAGTAAGTAAGTAGTAAGTAATCTTTATTTATATACCGCCTTTTCACTGCACATCGGAGTCTCAAAGCGGTTTACAATTGTTATTTATTTTTTTGGGAGTGGGGGTGCCAGTACAGGAGGCACATGTCAGACCTATTTTAGTGGTAGGGGAAACCGGGGCACCAGGAGGAAACCTACGCAGACACGGGGAGAACATGCAAACTCCACTCAGAAAGGCCCTGGTCCAACCGGGATTCGAACCCAGGACCTTCTTGCTGAGAGGCGAGAGTGCTATCCACTCAGCCGCTCACTCATTAAACAACTATGGCTGTGGTTTCAATTTAGGTTGGTACAGTGGCAACTAGGGTTTCAAAATTCCGGGAATTCTCAAATATGGAAATTTTAAGGGAATTAACGAGAATCTAAATGAGAATAAACAGAGATCGAACCAAAATGAAGGTTTTGGCTCTTCATAAGGAAAGTATATTTTTACATAATCATGTAGAACAAGGCTTTTAGAAAGTAAATCATTGGGGTCTGATTTGTTCACAAAAGTTACTAAAAACTCTTACTATTGGGACAGACGAAAATAGCAGTTATGTACTCTATCTGTACTCTATTTTTCAACACTGTCTCAAAATTAGCATTTATTTATTTTTTATTATCGCCTCCCTGGGGATGCTCTCTCTCTGGTCTCTCTCTGGTCTCTCTCTGGTCTCTCTCTGGTCTCTCTCTGGTCTCTCTGTGGTCTCTCTCTGGTGTCTCTCTGGTGTCTCTCTGGTCTCTCTCTGGTCTCTCTCTAGTCTCTCTCTGGTCTCTCTCTGGTCTCTCTGTGGTCTCTCTCTGGTGTCTCTCTGGTATCTCTCTGGTCTCTCTCTGGTCTCTCTGTGGTCTCTCTCTGGTCTCTCTGTGGTCTCTCTCTGGTCTCTCTCTGGTCTCTCACTGGTCTCTCTCTGGTCTCTCTCTGTTTTCTCTCTGGTCTCTCTCTGGTCTCTCTCTGGTCTCTCACTGGTCTCTCTCTGGTCTCTCTCTGTTTTCTCACTGGTCTCTCACTGGTCTCTCTGGTCTCTCACTGGTCTCTCTCTGGTCTCTCTCTGGTCTCTCTCTGGTCTCTCTGTGGTCTCTCTCTGGTCTCTCTCTGGTCTCTCTCTGGTCTCTCTCTAGTCTCTCTCTGGTCTCTCTCTGGTCTCTCTGTGGTCTCTCTCTGGTGTCTCTCTGGTGTCTCTCTGGTCTCTCTCTAGTATCTCTCTGGTCTCTCTCTGGTATCTCTCTGGTCTCTCTCTGGTCTCTCTCTGGTCTCTGGTATCTCTCTGGTCTCTCTCTGGTCTCTGGTCTCTCACTGGTCTCTCACTGGTCTCTCTCTGGTCTCTCTCTGGTCTCTCACTGGTCTCTCACTGGTCTCTCTCTGTTTTCTCTCTGGTCTCTCTCTGGTCTCTCTCTGGTCTCTCTCTGGTCTCTCTCTGGTCTCTCACTGGTCTCTCTCTGGTCTCTCTCTGTTTTCTCTCTGGTCTCTCTCTGGTCTCTCTCTGGTCTCTCACTGGTCTCTCTCTGGTCTCTCTCTGTTTTCTCTCTGGTCTCTCTCTGGTCTCTCTCTGGTCTCTCTCTGGTCTCTCACTGGTCTCTCTCTGGTCTCTCTCTGTTTTCTCTCTGGTCTCTCTCTGGTCTCTCTCTGGTCTCTCTCTGGTCTCTCACTGGTCTCTCACTGGTCTCTCTGGTCTCTCACTGGTCTCTCTCTGGTCTCTCTCTGGTCTCTCACTGGTCTCTCTCTGGTCTCTCTCTGTTCTGTCTCTGGTCTCTCTCTGGTCTCTCTCTGGCTCCTCCTTCACGCTCAGAGCAACATTCTTTCCTGTCATTGTAAAGAGACTGAACCAGTCTGACAGAGACTCACCTGAGGAACGCCCAGCTCCCAGATAACCTCTGTTGTGAAAAACATGCACATGCTGACACACAGAGTGAATAAAGTATAATCACCATAATCATTTTTATTTCCAGTAATGTACTAACAATTATATCAATCAGTACGTGTCTCCGTAAATTGATAAATTGTTCTAATATTAATCGTTAAATGTTTGCACAAAAGGCCTTTCCATCCATTTTCTGCCCTTTAATCCATTTCTGGGTCAGGGGGGTGGCAGTCAGAGATGCCACCCAAGTCTCATAGCACCAGCCCCTCACTGACCCTCTGCAGGTGGTGAGTCCACAGGAGGACGGCTGCTCTCTGAGTGTGAGCATAGTCTTGATCTTTCAGTGGGGGCTTTGGGCAAAGGGGGGTTAAGTGTCTTGCCCAAGGACACAACGGCAGCAGTCATCAGTGGAGAAGGTGAAGGCCAATGCTCTACCAACTGAGCTACTGTCGCCCAAGGCCTTTCTATTTTTGTATGTTTTTTTTTTTAATGATGCGCCTGGAAGCGGCTGCAAGTCCCAAGTAGCTCTAAAACAGTTATTTTTTGTGCTTAATCAATTGTTATTTTTCTTGCTTTTTTCTGCCTGAGATGTTGCTGCAGTACAGTGTTCATGGTTTTACACTGGTCCAGACCAGAGCAGAGAGGATTCATGGTTTTACACTGGTCCAGACCAGAGCAGAGAGGATTCATGGTTTTACACTGGTCCAGACCAGAGCAGAGAGGATTCATGGTTTTACACTGGTCCAGACCAGAGCAGAGAGGATTCATGGTTTTACACTGGTCCAGACCAGAGCAGAGAGGATTCATGGTTTTACACTGGTCCAGACCAGAGCAGAGAGGATTCATGGTCTGAACCAAGCGGATGAGTTGAAAATCCACTGGAGGAATGCTAACTTTTTGGAAAATGCTAATTTTTAAGCATTTAGCATTTTACTTTGGACTAGAGCAGAGAAAATGGTCCGAACCAAGTGACTACTCCACCTTTGGACCCGTCCTGCTCCACCCAGAGGCTACTCCACCTCTCCTGCTGTACCCGTCCTGCTCCACCCAGAGGCTACTCCACCTCTGCTGCTGTGACCCGTCCTGCTCCACCCAGAGGCTACTCCACCTCTGCTGCTGTGACCCGTCCTGCTCCACCCAGAGGCTACTCCACCTCTGCTGCCGTGACCCGTCCTGCTCCACCCAGAGGCTACTCCACCTCTGCTGCTGTGACCCGTCCTGCTCCACCCAGAGGCTACTCCATCTCTGCTGCTGTGACCCGTCCTGCTCCACCCAGAGGCTACTCCACCTCTGCTGCTGTGACCTGAGGGACTGTTGCTGATTATTACTATTATTATGTTTTCAGAATGATCATTTTTATTGTAGGGCTGGTGCTATGAGACTTGGGTGGCATCTCTGACTGCCACCCCCCTGACCCAGAAATGGATTAAAGGGTAGAAAATGGATGGATGGATGGCATTTTTATTGTTATTTTTGCTGCTACTGGACACCTGGATTTCTCCTACGGGGGATCAATAAAGTATCTATCGATCTATCTTGTGTTATGTGCTAGCCTGAGTTTAGAGAGGTCAGTGCAGAACCAAGGACAGGCTGGTTTTGTGCCATAGTATCCTTTTCAGGAACGATGCTGGTCTTATCATCGGGACAAGGCATGAGACACAAAACCAAGCTACGAACCTTTGCAGGGAGAGGAGATTGGTTCCAGACCGCTGTTTAGATTCCTTTGTATTAGGGAATACACTTTTTGGGATTTAACTTTTCGAATACTGGTCATCAATTATATGGGAATTTCAACACGTCAATTTACATAACCTCACACTCTGACTCTGGGACCATGTGCAATATGGACCATGTGTCACTTTACTTTACTCATCTGTGCAATAATATCTGGAACTAATGTCAGAATGTACAATATAGAACCTCATGTGTCACTGTGACTTTTCTGTGACTGTCCCAGAGCCTCATGCTGCGAATGTACAGATGTAAACATACAACTATACACTACTGCACTAGAGTATACACTACTGTATACACTACTGCACTAGAGTATACACTACTGTATACACTACTGCACTAGAGTATACACTACTGTATACACTACTGCACTAGAGTATACACTACTGTATACACTACTGCACTAGAGTATACACTACTGTATACACTACTGCACTAGAATATACACTACTGTATACACTACTGTATACACTACTGCACTAGAGTATACACTACTGTATACACTACTGCACTAGAGTATACACTACTGTATACACTACTGCACTAGAGTATACACTACTGTATACACTACTGCACTAGAGTATACACTACTGTATACACTACTGCACTAGAGTATACACTACTTTATACACCACTGCACTAGAGTATACACTACTGTATACACTACTGCACTAGAGTATACACTACTTTATACACTACTGCACTAGAGTATACACTACTTTATACACTACTGCACTAGAGTATACACTACTGTATACACTACTGCACTAGAGTATACACTACTGTATACACTACTGCACTAGAGTATACACTACTGTATACACTACTGCACTAGAATATACACTACTGTATACACTACTGCACTAGAGTAGACACTACTTTATACACTACTGCACTAGAGTATACACTACTTTATACTTGCTTCTCATCATGCTGAGTCAGGGCTTTAGTCCGTAAGTCTGACTTCTTCATCTAAAGTTAGAGATTGTAATATTATTATTATTATTATTATTATTATTATTATTAATTTATCTTGTGTTTTTCATTCTTACTGTTCTGTAACTTGTGATGCAACACTGAAAATTAAAGGATCTCTTCATCTGTGTGTCAGCCTGTGTGTGTGTGTGTGTGTGTGTGTGTCAGCCTGTGTGTGTGTGTGTGTGTGTGTGTGTGTGTGTGTGTGTGTGTGTCTGTGTGTGTGAGTGTGTCTGTGTGTCAGGCTGTGTGTGTGTGTCTGTGTGTCAGGCTGTGTGTGTGTGTCTGTGTGTGTCTGTGTGTCAGCCTGTGTGTGTGTGTGTGTTTGTGTGTCTATGTGTGTCTGTGTGTCTGTGTGTGTGTGTATGTGTGTGTCTTTGTGTCTCTGTCTATGTGTGTGTGTGTGTGTGTCTCTGAGTGTGTGTCTAGGTGTGTGTGTCTATGTGTGTGTATCTATGTGTGAGTGTCTATGTGTGTATCTATGTGTGTGTGTGTGTGTCATGTGTAGTTTGTACATGTCTAAGCTTTGTACATGTACTCTGGTATTATGTTAGAGTAAAGTTACTATCTATGTATGTGCTGTTGCTATACTCGAGTACTACTGTCATCTATGTATGTGCTGCTGCTACTCGAGTACTACTGTCATCTATGTATGTGCTGTTGCTATACTCGAGTACTACTGTCATCTATGTATGTGCTGCTGCTACTCGAGTACTACTGTCATCTATGTATGTGCTGCTACTACTCGAGTACTACTGTCATCTATGTATGTGCTGCTGCTACTCGAGTACTACTGTCATCTATGTGCTGCTACTACTCGAGTACTACTGTCATCTATGTATGAGTTAGAGATTGTATTATTATTATTATTATTAATTTATCTTGTGCTTTTCATTCTTACTGTTCTGTAACTTGTGATGCAACACTGAAAAATAAAGGATCTCTTCATCTGTGTGTGTGTCTGTGTGTCAGCCTGTGTGTGTGTGTGTGTGTATGTGTGTCTGTGTGTCAGCCTGTGTGTGTGTGTGTCTATGTGTGTCTGTGTGTCAGGCTGTATTCAGATTCAGATTCATTTATTTGCCATTTGCAGTAAAACCACATTGGAAAAACTGTGCAAGACTACCCCAGTGTGCACCAGACAGAGGCGGCACACACCAGAGCTGTTGCCACGGCGCCATCTTTACGGCGCCATCTTTACGGCGCCATGCGACAAACAGTAGAATAAACAGCAGAGAGCAGTAACATATCACAGACAGTTTGGATAAGACACATTATGTTTTGGATCAAACACGGACGTTTTTATTATGGAAGTAAACTCCGGCCGCCCTTCGCCAATGTGGGCCGTCAGAGGGGGCTAGGTGAGGGGGGGATGAGCAGGAAAGACATAGAGGGGGTGAGGAGGGAGGGAGAAGGGAGTAGGGAGGGGGAGAGGAGGGAGGGAGAAGGGAGTAGGGAGGGGGAGAGGAGGGAGGGAGAAGGGAGTAGGGAGGGGGAGAGGAGGGAGGGAGAAGGGAGGGGGAGAGGAGGGAGGGAGAAGGGAGTAGGGAGGGGGAGAGGAGGGAGGGAGAAGGGAGTAGGGGGGGGAGAGTAGGGAGGGAGAAGGGAGTAGGGAGGGGGAGAGGAGGGAGGGAGAAGGGAGTAGGGAGGGGGAGAGGAGGGAGGGAGGGAGAAGGGAGTAGGGAGGGGGAGAGGAGGGAGGGAGAAGGGAGTAGGGAGGGGGAGAGGAGGGAGGGAGAAGGGAGTAGGGAGGGGGAGAGGAGGGAGGGAGAAGGGAGTAGGGAGGGGGAGAGGAGGGAGGGAGAAGGGAGTAGGGAGGGGGAGAGGAGCAACACTGGACACAAAAACACTGTTTTTGTGTCCAGTGTTGGGTTCAGTCTTTAGTTTATGAAGCAACTTTAGTTCATTGTTCCTGCGCCTCCTGCACTTACAGTCAATACATACACACAATTATACACACAAATATACACAAATACACACAATTATACACACAAATATACACAAATACACACAAATATACACAAATATACAACAGTATTTACCATAGTTTCCCCATGTACTTATATTTTAATTTACACAAGGTTTTTCTAATCACTATTTGTCAAATCAAAATGAAACTAAATTAGAATTTGAGAAACGTAGTCGACGTGTTTTTTTAGAATAGAATATATTTAATATTAAGAATATTAGTTACTATGGCAACACTTTGTTACCAACATCACACACACAGATACTGTACAAACACACACTATTTTAACCCTCACACACAGATACAAACACACACTATTTTAACCATCACACACACAGATACAAACACACACTATTTTAACCATCACACACACAGATAAAAACACACACTATTTTAACCATCACACACACAGATAAAAACACACACTATTTTAACCATCACACACACAGATACAAACACACACTATTTTAACCATCACACACACAGATAAAAACACACACTACTTTAACACTCACACACACACAGATAAAAACACACACTATTTTAACCATCACACACACAGATAAAAACACACACTATTTTAACCATCACACACACAGATAAAAACACACACTATTTTAACCCTCACACACACAGATAAAAACACACACTATTTTAACCATCACACACACAGATAAAAACACACACTATTTTAACCCTCACACACACAGATAAAAACACACACTATTTTAACCCTCACACACACAGATACAAACACACACTATTTTAACCATCACACACACAGATAAAAACACACACTATTTTAACCCTCACACACACAGATACAAACACACACTATTTTAACCCTCACACACATAGATAAAAACACACACATTTTAACCATCACACACACAGATAAAAACACACACTATTTTAACCCTCACACACACAGATAAAAACACACACTATTTTAACCATCACACACACAGATAAAAACACACACTATTTTAACCATCACACACACAGATACAAACACACACTATTTTAACCCTCACACACACAGATAAAAACACACACTATTTTAACCCTCACACACACAGATAAAAACACACACTATTTTAACCCTCACATACACAGATAAAAACACACACTATTTTAACCATCACACACACAGATACAAACACACACTATTTTACCATCACACACAGATAAAAACACACACTATTTTAACCCTCACACACACAGATAAAACACACACTATTTTAACCATCACACACACAGATAAAAACACACACTATTTTAACCATCACACACACAGATACAAACACACACTATTTTAACCCTCACACACACAGATAAAAACACACACTATTTTAACCCTCACACACACAGATAAAAACACACACTATTTTAACCATCACACACACAGATAAAAACACACACTATTTTAACCCTCACACACACAGATAAAAACACACACTATTTTAACCATCACACACACAGATACAAACACACACTATTTTAACCCTCACACACACAGATAAAAACACACACTATTTTAACCCACACACACAGATAAAAACACACACTATTTTAACCATCACACACACAGATAAAAACACACACTATTTTAACCATCACACACACAGATAAAAACACACACTATTTTAACCATCACACACAGATAAAAACACACACTATTTTAACCATCACACACACAGATAAAAACACACACTATTTTAACCATCACACACAGATAAAAACACACACTATTTTAACCATCACACACACAGATAAAAACACACACTATTTTAACCCTCACACACACAGACACAAACACACACTATTTTAACCATCACACACACAGATAAAAACACACACTATTTTAACCCACACACACACAGATACAAACACACACTATTTTAACCCTCACACACACAGATAAAAACACACACTATTTTAACCATCACACACAGATACAAACACACACTATTTTAACCATCACACACACAGATAAAAACACACACTATTTTAACCATCACACACACAGATACAAACACACACTACTTTAACCATCACACACACAGATAAAAACACACACTATTTTAACCCACACACACACAGATAAAAACACACACTATTTTAACCCTCACACACACAGATAAAAACACACACTTTTTTAACCCTCACACACACAGATAAAAACACACACTATTTTAACCCACACACACACAGATACAAACACACACTATTTTAACCATCAAACACACAGATAAAAACACACACTATTTTAACCATCACACACACACAGATAAAAACACACACTATTTTAACCCTCACACACACAGATACAAACACACACTATTTTAACCATCACACACACATATAAAAACACACACTATTTTAACCATCACACACACAGATAAAAACACACACTATTTTAACCATCACACACACAGATAAAAACACACACTATTTTAACCCTCACACACACACAGATAAAAACACACACTATTTTAACCCTCACACACACAGATACAAACACACACTATTTTAACCATCACACACACATATAAAAACACACACTATTTTAACCATCACACACACAGATAAAAACACACACTATTTTAACCATCACACACACAGATAAAAACACACACTATTTTAACCCTCACACACACAGATAAAAACACACACTATTTTAACCCTTACACACACAGATAAAAACACACACTATTTTAACCCTCACACACACAGATAAAAACACACACTATTTTAACCATCACACACACAGATAAAAACACACACTATTTTAACCCTCACACACACAGATAAAAACACACACTATTTTAACCATCACACACACAGATAAAAACACACACTATTTTAACCCTCACACACACAGATAAAAACACACACTATTTTAACCCACACATATAGATAAAAACACACACTATTTTAACCATCACACACACAGATAAAAACACACACTATTTTAACCCTCACACACACAGATACAAACACACACTATTTTAACCCTCACACACACAGATAAAAACACACACTATTTTAACCCTCACACACACAGATAAAAACACACACTATTTTAACCATCACACACACAGATAAAAACACACACTATTTTAACCATCACACACAGATAAAAACACACACTATTTTAACCATCACACACAGATAAAAACACACACTATTTTAACCATCACACACACAGATAAAAACACACACTATTTTAACCATCACACACACAGATAAAAACACACACTATTTTAACCCTCACACACACAGATAAAAACACACACTATTTTAACCATCACACACACAGATACAAACACACACTATTTTAACCCTCACACACACAGATAAAAACACACACTATTTTAACCATCACACACACAGATACAAACACACACTATTTTAACCCTCACACACACAGATAAAAACACACACTATTTTAACCCTCACACACACAGATAAAAACACACACTATTTTAACCCTCACACACACAGATAAAAACACACACTATTTTAACCCTCACACACACAGATAAAAACACACACTATAGTTCAGTCGTGTCAAACTCAGTCCATTTTTATCGTTCCCTAAAATGATTTTTGATTATGAACTTGCAGCGTTGATGGTGTGTGTGTGTTTGTGTGTGTATGCATGTGTGTGTGCCAATGTGTGAGTGTGTGTGTCTATGCATGTGTGTGTTTGTGTGCGTGTGTGTGTGCATATTTGTGCGGGTGTGTCACTGTGTGTGTGGGTGTTTGCCAGTGTGTTTGTGATTGTGTGTGTCTGTGTGAGTGTGTGTGTGTGTGTGTGTATGTGTGTGTCCATGTGTGTGTGTCTACGTGTGTGTGTATGTGTGTGTGTGTCTATGTGTGTGTGTCTATGTGTGTGTGTATGCGTGTGTGTGTCTATGTGTGTGTGTCTATGTGTATGTCTATGTTTGTGTGTCTCTGTGTATGTGTCTATGTGTGTGTGTCTGTGTCTATGTGTGTGTGTCTATGTGTGTGTGTCTATGTATGTGTGTCTATGTGTGTGTGTCTCTGTGTGTGTATCTATGTGTGTGTGTCTATGTGTGTGTGTCTGTGTGTGTGTCTATGTGTGTGTATCTAGGTGTGTGTGTCTATGTGTGTGTGTCTATGTGTGTGTGTCTATGTGTGTGTGTGTCTATGTGTGTGTCTCTGTGTGTGTGTCTCTGTGTGTGTCTTTGTTTGTGTGTCTCTGTGTGTGTGTCTATGTGTGTGTCCATGTGTGTGTCTATGTGTGTGTGTCTATGTGTGTGTGTCTGTGTGTGTGTCTCTGTTTGTGTGTCTCTGTGTCTGTGTCTATGTGTGTGTGTCTATGTGTGTGTGTCTGCGTGTGTGTGTGTCTATGTGTGTGTGTCTCTGTGTGTGTCCAAACGTCCCGCACACACACTACAGTACCTTTGACACTGTCTTCATTGTTGTTGTGTGTCTGATTCAAATCCACAGTAAACTTCTTTCTGTAGAATGACTTTTGTTGCTTCTGGTTCAGTCTTTATTAAACACATTTCTCTGCATTCATAGAATCTATCAAATCTAAATCTTTCATTTTCTCTAACAATAACAAGTGTTTTAGAACAATCCATTCTACACACATGTTTTTTGGACGCTCAGAGACACTTCTCAGCTTTATTCTTTCTCCAAAAGTGAAGCGTCTGGATTGACTTGTGACTGACACTGACCCGGCCCAAAAGTGGTTGGACTGGTTCTGAACAATGCAGAAGAAAGTCTGTGTTCTTAAGCTTTGTACATGTACTCTGGTATTATGTTAGAGTAAAGTTACTATCTATGTATGTGCTGCTGCTACTCGAGTACTACTGTCATCTATGTATGTGCTGCTGCTACTCGAGTACTACTGTCATCTATGTATGTGCTGCTGCTACTCGAGTACTACTGTCATCTATGTATGTGCTGCTGCTACTCGAGTACTACTGTCATCTATGTATGTGCTGCTGCTACTCGAGTACTACTGTCATCTATGTATGTGCTGCTGCTACTCGAGTACTACTGTCATCTATGTATGTGCTGCTGCTACTCGAGTAGTACTGTCATCTATGTATGTGCTGCTGCTACTCGAGTACTATTGTAGTGTGTGTATTTGCTGCTGCTACTCGAGTACTACTGTAGTGTATGTATGTGCTGCTTCTACTCGAGTACTATTGTAGTGTGTGTATGTGCTGCTGCTACTCGAGTACTACTGTAGTGTATGTACGTGCTGCTGCTACTCGAGTACTACTGTAGTGTGTGTGTTTCTCTGCCTCAGTGAATTCCCAGTGTGTGTGTGTGTGTGTGTGTGTGTGTGTGTGTGTGTGTGTGTGTGTGTGTGTGTGTGTGTTTGTCAGTGTCTATACTTATTTTCTAAACTTCATATTTTTACAGTTTTCTGGCATCAGCTCGACACAAGCCTCACGAAAACAGATCCATTCCATATTTTTATTGCAGGTTTAAAGCCTTCACCGTCGAAAACCAGCGTTAATCATTCTGTGACCTGGAGCTTTACAATTACGAGTCAAAGTCCACAAGAAACTCATACAACAATTAGAGTGGATTTAAAGGAGAAAATCAGGTTTACAGTACGACAGAGCAGAGACTTGAGCAGTGACATCACATGAGGAACAACAATAGAATATAGGACAGAAGTTCATATTAAGATCAACTAAACAGTTTACAATCTGACACACTTAGGACCACACGGGTCTGGGAAGAAAGCATCGTTCAGCATATGGCATATCGTAGGAAAGACTTAGAAATACTACTTTAGGGCAAAACACACAGATTGTCAGTGACGCTGCATATGGAGACCCCTGCTGGAGGAGTGTGGGAACTGCACTATCCTCTGCTCTCTCCGACTTTATCTGTCGTCATTATGGCTTCAGCTGTAGTCTGTTCATTTAAGTCTCAGTCCTGGGTCTACAGCCTCAGTCCTTGGTCTACAGCCTCAGTCCTGGGTCTACAGCCTCAGTCCTGGGTCTACAGCCTCAGTCCTGGATCTACAGCCTCAGTCCTGGATCTACAGCCTCAGTCCTTGGTCTAGAGTCTCAGTCCTGGGTCTACAGCCTCAGTCCTGGGTCTACAGCCTCAGTCCTGGGTCTACAGCCTCAGTCCTGGGTCTACAGCCTCAGTCCTGGATCTACAGCCTCAGTCCTGGATCTACAGCCTCAGTCCTTGGTCTAGAGTCTCAGTCCTGGGTCTACAGCCTCAGTCCTGGGTCTACAGCCTCAGTCCTGGATCGACAGCCTCAGTCCTGGGTCTACAGTCTCAGTCCTGGGTCTACAGCCTCAGTCCTGGGTCTACAGCCTCAGTCCTGGGTCTAAAGCCTCAGTCCTGGGTCTACAGCCTCAGTCCTGGGTCTACAGCCTCAGTCCTAGGTCTAAAGCCTCAGTCCTGGGTCTACAGCCTCAGTCCTGGGTCTAAAGTCTCAGTCCTGGGTCTACAGCCTCAGTCCTGGGTCTACAGTCTCAGTCCTGGGTCTACAGCCTCAGTCCTGGATCTACAGTCTCAGTCCTGGGTCTAAAGTCTCAGTCCTGGGTCTACAGCCTCAGTCCTGGGTCTACAGTCTCAGTCCTGGGTCTACAGCCTCAGTCCTGGATCAAAAGCCTCAGTCATGGGTCTAGAGTCTCAGTCCTGGGACTACAGCCTAAGTCCTGGGTCTACAGTCTCAGTCCTGGGTCCACAGTCTCAGTCCTGGGTCTACAGCCTCAGTCCTGGATCTACAGTCTCAGTCCTGGATCAAAAGCCTCAGTCATGGAGTCTCAGGCCTGGGTCTACAGCCTCAGTCCTGGGTCTACAGTCTCAGTCCTGGGTCCACAGTCTCAGTCCTGGGTCTACAGCCTCAGTCCTGGATCTACAGTCTCAGTCCTGGGTCTAAAGTCTCAGTCCTGGGTCTACAGCCTCAGTCCTGGGTCTACAGTCTCAGTCCTGGGTCTACAGCCTCAGTCCTGGATCTACAGTCTCAGTCCTGGGTCTAAAGTCTCAGTCCTGGGTCTACAGCCTCAGTCCTGGGTCTACAGTCTCAGTCCTGGGTCTACAGCCTCAGTCCTGGATCAAAAGCCTCAGTCATGGGTCTAGAGTCTCAGTCCTGGGACTACAGCCTAAGTCCTGGGTCTACAGTCTCAGTCCTGGATCTACAGCCTCAGTCCTGGGTCTAGAGTCTCAGTCCTGGGTCTAGAGTCTCAGTCCTGGGTCTAGAGTCTCAGTCCTGGGTCTAGAGTCTCAGTCCTGGGTCTACAGCCTCAGTCCTGGGTCTAGAGTCTCAGTCCTGGATCGACAGTCTCAGTCCTGGGTCTACAGCCTCAGTCCTGGGTCTACAGCCTCAGTCCTGGGTCTAGAGTCTCAGTCCTGGGTCTACAGCCCCAGTCCTGGATCGACAACCTCAGTCCTGGGTCTACAGTCTCAGTCCTGGGTCTACAGCCTCAGTCCTGGGTCTACAGTCTCAGTCCTGGATCTACAGTCTCAGTCCTGGATCTAAAGTCTCAGTCCTGGGTCTAGAGTCTCAGTCCTGGGTCTACAGTCTCAGTCCTGGGTCTACAGTCTCAGTCCTGGATCAACAGTCTCAGTCCTGGGTCTAGAGTCTCAGTCCTGGGTCTAGAGTCTCAGTCCTGGTCTAGAGTCTCAGTCCTGGGTCTACAGCCTCAGTCCTGGGTCTACATTCTCAGTCCTGGATCTACATTCTCAGTCCTGGGTCTACAGCCTCAGTCCTGGATCTACAGCCTCAGTCCTGGATCTACAGTCTCAGTCCTGGGTCTACAGTCTCAGTCCTGGGTCTACAGCCTCAGTCCTGGGTCTACAGCCTCAGTCCTGGGTCTAGTCTCAGTCCTGGATCTACAGTGTCAGTCCTGGGTCTACAGTCTCAGTCCTGGGTCTACAGCCTCAGTCCTGGATCTACATTCTCAGTCCTGGGTCTACAGCCTCAGTCCTGGATCTACAGCCTCAGTCCTGGATCTACAGTCTCAGTCCTGGGTCTACAGTCTCAGTCCTGGGTCTAGTCTCAGTCCTGGGTCTAGTCTCAGTCCTGGATCTTCAGTCTCAGTACTGGGTCTACAGTCTCAGTACTGGGTCTAGTCTCAGTCCTGGATCTACAGTCTCAGTCCTAGGTCTACAGCCTCAGTCCTGGATCTACAGTCTCAGTCCTGGGTCTACAGTCTCAGTCCTGGGTCTACAGCCTCAGTCCTGGATCTACAGTCTCAGTCCTGGGTCTACAGCTTCAGTCCTGGAACTAGAGTCTCAGTCCTGGATCTACATCCTCAGTCCTGGATCTGCAGCCTCAGTCCTGGATCTACAGCCTCAGTCCTGGGTCTACAGCCTCAGTCCTGGGTCTACAGCCTCAGTCCTGGATCTACATCCTCAGTCCTGGATCTGCAGCCTCAGTCCTGGGTCTGCAGCCTCAGTTCTGGGTCTACAGCCTCAGTCCTGGATCTGCAGCCTCAGTCCTGGGTCTACAGCCTCAGTCCTGGATCTACATCCTCAGTCCTGGATCTGCAGCCTCAGTCCTGGGTCTGCAGCCTCAGTTCTGGGTCTACAGCCTCAGTCCTGGATCTACAGCCTCAGTCCTGGATCTACATCCTCAGTCCTGGGTCTATGTCACAGGTTTAAAAGTGTCTGTTGAGGGGGTGTGATCAATAAAACAGGAAGAGGATAAAAAGGGGATAAAATATGTAATAAAATATATACAAAAAGGATCCATAAAAGATGATTTAAAAAAACCCGCAGTCGTTCCCCACTGGCCTCTGCTCTTCTCAGTCCCAGGACCGGGCCGCAGTCCCGCCAGCCGCTCGCGACCACGGGTCACCACCGGGCACCCGCGGGGGAGAGCCGACACATCCCGGTCTTTCCGGTGGGCCTAGCCCGGGCGCGCACGCGCCAATGCGCTATCAATGCGCGCCTCACCGGTGCCGCTCTCCCCGCTGGCCCCAGTCCCCCGGTCTCTGGCTGGCGGTGCTCGTCCTTGGCCCGGTCCCGTGTCCTCCTCCTCTCGACTGACTCTGCTCTGCTCTCTTCCTCTTCCTCTCCTCTATGGCGTCAAAATAGGGTCTGCTTAAACGTAACCGTAAAGCAGGAATTGTAAACGTAGGTTGTAAGTATTGTAAACATAAAAAAAATATTGTAAACGAAAAAACTGTAGCGTAACCGTAAAGCAGGAATTGTAATCGTAGGTTGTAGTATTGTAAACATTAAAAATATATTGTAAATGAAAAAAATTAAAACTTACATTTACGGTTCTGATTTTTCATGTTCCGCTTCAAAAGTTACGTTTACGATTCAAAAGTTACGTTTACGATTCACAAGCTACGCTTACGAGTCAAAACTTACGGTTACGATACATTTTTCATCTGACCCCTTTTTGGAGGGGCGGGCTCAGCGCGCCCATTGGCTGGAGACACCGGATGTTACGTCATCACAAAACCAAAACACACACCATTCAAAATTCAAGTCTCGTTCGAACTCTACATCGTATGATTGATCACATTTTTTCAACTGGGCTGGCTATTATAGGCTTTCACGTGGTATGTGCACTCTTGTGGACACCCTAATTACACCAGGTCATGTTTAGATCGTGTGAAATATGCTCTCGTGATAACGTCATATGCCTATGTTGCCCCCAGGCTAGCCAGCTAAGCTACACCACCACCACTGTACGTTGTTCACACTGAATGCTTTGTCATGTCAGGATTATCTACTGCTATCAAAGGTGAATAAAACTATGTCTTTGATTTTTTGTTTGCTTATTATTTACATAATTATAGCGGCTTACCTAATGAGCCCATGCTAGCTAGCAATGAATTTTGTCAGTCCATAACCTGTACATAAAGTTTTGAAACAAATGAGGTAACTAGCTGAATGATTAAACAAATCTGTGAAACTTGCTAAATAGTACGTTCCATTGGCTTCATGATATCTTATCAAAATTAACTTAAAGTTAAGTAGCTCAAATCGGGGCTAACCTGTTAAGGCCATTAATTTTACGATATTTGGCTACTGTACCTGTACTGTGTTTGCTAATTTAGGATGGTTAAGATTCCTAAAATCACACAGAAACTCTGTTTAGTTCTGATCTTGCAGGTTATCTCTGCGATGGGCACCAGCACCACACATTGCAGACCAGCAAGATGTAAAACTGTGGTTTTATAATAATCTATATAAATGTGATGTATTTTCATGTCTTAGGGACCAGGTCTGCAAATTAAGTGCTAGCTATACAGCCTATGAACATGGTATCGGCCACCTGTATCAATACTTTTAGTTCTGTGCCTATCAAATAAACATATAATAGCACTTATTCTCACAGAACAGTGGGTTGTAGATAGGAGTAAATGGCTGTCTGTTACCTGGCCTAATATCTATAACTTCCTCATCCAGACATACAGTGTTTATACCTGACTGACCTCCTCCAGATCTCCACACCTGCCCGCTCCCTCCGCTCCTCCTATCCTCTCCAGCTCTTGGTCCCTCCTGCCCCTCCGCTCCTCCTATCCTCTCCAGCTCTTGGTCCCTCCTGCCCCTCTGCTCCTCCTATCCTCTCCAGCTCTTGGTCCCTCCTGCCCGCCTTTTCACCATGTGGAAGAGAGCTTCTCCAAATCCACCCTCAAAACTCATCTGTTCTGACAAGCCCACTCACTAACATCATAACCACACTCTCCTCTCTCCATGATGCTTTTAACTGTTTTTAAAATACACTTTTTTTACTTGGTTGTAAGGCAAAAACAAATTATTAAAAACAAAAAAAACATAGCATATAGATCTATAAATACATACAATTATGTGGACATGTGAAATACTTCCACTCTGGGACTGAGTTCTTTGTTTTGAGGCTGATGTGCTCCCAGTCAGAGAGTGGGCATTAAGTCAGTACGTCTACAAAGACTCGGTACATCCTTACCCTGAACTGTTCCTGTATGGCAGGGTATGGACATGTAACTTGCTTTTAATGTTCAATTACAGTCTTAACCTGGTGCACACCCATTAACCCCTTTATTAGTGTAATCTGCGTTATGTTTTATGTTCTGCGCTGTCTGAAGAAGGAGCAGGACACAAGGAGGACCACTGAATGACATTTACTAGTAGCTCTGCACAAAATAAAACACATCCACTTCACGTCTATCCATGCATTCAGCTCAGCAGTCCCCTCCTCAGATGCAAGGCGCAGTTCTCCTGATAAAGGGAAAAAGCCACATTAATAAGTAGTTACTACATTTTGAGTGGTATACAGGTTGAAAACTTTTGTTCTCCAGTTGTCTTTGTATTAATGGTAAAAAGACAAGTTTGTGATTTTAGCTCTAAAATATTGGTGTGCTCTTCATCCACTCACAGTATCAGTATTGTTGTGACTAGAAGGCTACACAGGCTCACTTATGAACAACTGTTTAGTTAGTTATTTGAAGACTGTTTCTCCTCAGACTAAAACGAAGGAGCCTCCCTAGCTACTTATTTAGCAAAACAGCTAATGTTAGCATTTTTAGCAACGTCAGCTGTTTGTTATAGCGGCGCTAAAAGTGAGCTGGCTTTAACTTGACTGATCATGATTAAATCAGGTCACAGCGGGTTCTCTTCTTATAGCGACATGATGTAACCAAGTGATCACTTATGGGTTGGAGTTGGACTTTTTCATTATTAGCTTCTGTAGGACACAGACACTTACCAGCTATGAAGTTTGCTCTTAGCATTTATGTACGCAGGTCTCCGTAGATGGCCTGAAGCCTGTTCTTCGTCTTCTGTAGTAACCAGACTGTAAAGATTGTAGCAACGTGCGTATGTTTTGCTTTTGTGACATCCGGTGTCTCCAGCCAATGGGCGCGCTGAGCCCGCCCCTCCAAAAAGGGGTCAGATGAAAAATGTATCGTAACCGTAAGTTTTGACTCGTAAGCGTAGCTTGTGAATCGTAAACGTAACTTGTGAATCGTAAACGTAACTTGTGAATCGTAAACGTAACTTGTGAATCGTAAACGTAACTTTTGAAGCGAAACATGAAAAATCAGAACCGTAAATGTAAGTTTTAATTTTTTTCATTTACAATATATTTTTAATGTTTACAATACTACAACCTACGTTTACAATTCCTGCTTTACGGTTACGTTTAAGCAGACCCTATTTTGACGCCATACTCCTCTCGTCCTGCAGTGCCCACCCCCAATTAAAAGGTCTTGATTAAAAGGTGCGGGTTAGACGTGTAATAAATCAGAGCATTGTTGCAGTGTGGCAGGAGATATGGGACCATGATGTTAAGGGACGACATTTGTACGGGATCAAAAAGAGTGTCAGAGCTTATAGATTAACACCTGCCAGTTATCACAGGAGAAACGATACAGCACTTACCCGCCTAAGGCTCGGACATACAGGACTGAACTCAACATTGTTTAGAATAAATAAGTCTGCTACAGATAAGTGTGACATGTGTGATGTAAGTGAGACAGTTGAGCATGTGCTGTTGAAATGTGAAAAGTACAGTGTGCAAAGGGATGCTATTAAGGGCTCAGTGATAGAAGCAGGGCGGGAGTGGAGCATGGAGGGTATTTTGGGAGAGGGGCTTAATCAAGAGAAGGCATGGAGGGCACTGTTTTATTTCTTAAATTCAACAAAAATCATAAATAGACTGTAACATTGTACCAAAGGCATGGAGTATTACGCTCTGATACAGTAGGTGGCGGCATACGTCAATGCTGATTCGTAGCCCGCCATAAAATTACAGAAGAAGAAGAAGAAGGTGCGGGTTAGGGGAAGTATCCAGGGCACAATGATAAAATGCATTAAAACCATAAAAACACACAAAACACATCACAAAAATAAAAGCAGTTAAAGGTCCTTTTTAAAAGTCCACTTTCCCACATCTACAGCCTCAATCCTGGATCGACAGCCTCAGTCCTGGGTCTAGTCTCAGTCCTGGATCTACAGTCTTAGTCCTGGGTCTACAGCCTCAGTCCTGGTTCTTCAGTCTCAGTCCTGGATCTACAGAATCAGTCCTGGGTCTATAGTCTCAGTCCTGGGTCTACAGTCTTAGTCCTGGGTCTACAGCCTCAGTCCTGGTTCTTCAGTGTCAGTCTGGGTCTACAGCCTCAGTCCTGGGTCTAGTCTCAGTCTTGGATCTAAAGCCTCAGTCCTGTGTCTAGTCTCAATCCTGGGTCTACAGTCTGAGTCCTGGGTCTACAGCCTCAGTCCCGGGTCTAGTCTCAGTCCTGGGTCTACAGCCTCAGTCCTGGTTCTTCAGTCTCAGTCCTGGGTCTACAGCCTCAGTCCTGGATCTACAGTCTCAGTCCTGGGTCTACAGCCTCAGTCCTGGGTCTAAAGCCTCAGTCCTGGGTCTAAAGCCTCAGTCCTGGGTCTAGTCTCAGTCCTGGATCTACAGCCTCAGTCCTGGCTCTACAGCCTCAGTCCTGAAACTTAAATCTCAATCCTGGGTCTACAGTCTGAGTCCTGGGTCTACAGCCTCAGTCCCGGGTCTAGTCTCAGTCCTGGGTCTATAGCCTCAGTCCTGGGTCTATAGCCTCAGTCCTGAATCTACAGTCTCAGTCCTGGGTCTACAGCCTCAATCCTGGGCCCAAAGCCTCAGTCCTGGGTCTACAGTCTCTGTCCTGGGTCTACAGCCTCAGTCCTGGATCTACAGCCTCAGTCCTGGCTCTACAGCCTCAGTCCTGAAACTTAAATCTCAGTCCTGGGTCTAGTCTCAGTCCTGGGTCTATAGCCTCAGTCCTGGGTCTATAGCCTCAGTCCTGAATCTACAGTCTCAGTCCTGGGTCTACAGTCTCTGTCCTGGGTCTTAAGCCTCAGTCCTGGGTCTAGTCTCAGTCCTGGATCTACAGCCTCAGTCCTGGGTCCATAGTCTCAGTCCTGGGTCTAGTCTCAGTCCTGGATCTACAGCCTCAGTCCTGGGTCTACAGTCTCAGTCCTGGGTCTACAGCCTCAGTCCTGGGTCTAGTTTCAGTCCTGGATCTACAGCCTCAGTCCTGGGTCTACAGCCTCAGTCCTGGATCTACAGTCTCAGTCCTGGGTCTAAAGTCTTAGTCCTGGGTCTACAGCCTCAGTCCTGGGTCTACAGTCTCAGTCCTGGGTCTACAGCCTCAGTCCTGGATCTACAGTCTCAGTCCTGGGTCTAAAATCTCAGTCCTGGGTCTACAGCCTCAGTCCTGGGTCTAAAGTCTCAGTCCTGGGTCTACAGCCTCAGTCCTGGGTCTACAGTCTCAGTCCTGGATCTACAGTCTCAGTCCTGGATCTAAAGTCTCAGTCCTGGGTCTACAGCCTCAGTTCTGGGTCTACAGCCTCAGTCCTGGGTCTACAGTCTCAGTCCTGGATCAAAAGCCTCAGTCCTGGGTCTAGAGTCTCAGTCCTGGGACTCCAACCTAAGTCCTGGGTCTACAGTCTCAGTCCTGGATCTACAGGCTCAGTCCTGGGTCTAGAGTCTCAGTCCTGGGTCTAGAGTCTCAGTCCTCGGTCTACAGCCTCAGTCCTGGGTCTACAGTCTCAGTCCTGGATCAACAGCCTCAGTCCTGGGTGTACAGTCTCAGTCCTGGATCAACAGTCTCAGTCCTGGGTCTAGAGTCTCAGTCCTGGGTCTAGAGTCTCAGTCCTGGGTCTACAGCCTTAGTCCTGGGTCTACAGTCTCAGTCCTGGATCGAAAGCCTCAGTCCTGGGTCTACAGTCTCAGTCCTGGATCAACAGTCTCAGTCCTGGGTCTAGAGTCTCAGTCCTGGGTCTAGAGTCTCAGTCCTGGATCGACAGCCTCAGTCCTGGGTCTATAGCCTCAGTCCTGGGTCTACAGCCTCAGTCCTGGGTCTACAGCCTCAGTCCTGGGTCTACAGCCTCAGTCCTGGGTCTACAGTCTCAGTCCTGGGTCTACAGCCTCAGTCCTGGGTCTACAGTCTCAGTCCTGGGTCTACAGCCTCAGTCCTGGGTCTACAGCCTCAGTCCTGGATCTACAGCCTCAGTCCTGGGTCTACAGTCTCAGTCCTGGGTCTACAGCCTCAGTCCTGGGTCTACCTTAGGGCTAAACACAAATACATTGAATTAAATTGAATCATGAAGGATTTTTAGCAAAGGCACAAATTTGATGTAAAACTGTGGAGAACAAACTGTTATTTGAGTTTAGGGAAATGTGCAGTGTCTCCAGGACGACAACCAATCCCACAAATCCAGACTCCAGCGTGAAGCGGCTGAGAGAAGGTGGTCTGTTCTCGGTGGATCAGCCTCATGTTTTCTGAGACGTTGTAAAAGGACAAAACCCCTGCACTGTGGTCCAGGAAAACCCCGACTCTGGACCCGACCGGACCTGAGACTTTGGACTCCACTGAGTTAAATATAAATGAAGGACTGGTTTTGTTACAGAACAAGGCCCAGGATTTATCATTGAATCCAAATCCACATTCATTAGAGCCTCCTTTCCTCTGAATATCTCTGTATGAAACTGCGATATAAACACCACACTCTGAGCTCCACTCCACCTCCCAGTAACAGCGGCCCCTCACACTCTCTCTGCTCAGGACCTGCCACCACACACTGAATCTGTCCTGATGATCCGGATACTTCTGATGTTCCCACATAACTGTCACTCTTCTGTTTCCATCAGACAGAGACAGTTTTGTGTACACTGTGTTTGTGTCCAGAGTGAAGTCTGTAGAGTATTGTAAGAACTCCTCTCTGGTCTTGGGTTCTGTGGTTAAAAACTGAACTGGACTCAGAGCCAGAGAGATGTTGCTGCGTCCCTCCTCCACAGTGAGCTGCAGTCTCTCCCTGAGCTCGGACACAGCTCTGGTCACTTCCTCAAAGGGGCTCCTGGCCTCTGAGTGGCCCCTGACTGGGACTGGCCCCTGTGAGTGTGAGGCCAGTGCAGTGTGGAGCTGTAGAAAGCTGTTGTGGTCTTTGGTGAGGGACAGTGTGTCCAGGTCACAGAGGCTCTTCTTCAGCTCCCTCAGCTCCTGCTTCACTTGGTCTTGGATCTCTCGGACTCGGCTCAGTCCTCTCTCCTCCTCAGACTGGATCTGTTGCTCCACTTCTTTGGCTCTTGTCTCCAGGAGAAGGATCATGTCTCTGAAGCTGTCCCTGCTGAGCTGCAGTGCTGTGTGGGCAGAGGTCCTGATGTCCTGCTCCTGCTGTTGGAGTGAGCTCAGCTCTGTGTCTCTGTGCTGGACGTCCTGGAGGAGCAGGTGTCTCTGGGCCCCCAGCTGTGCCTGCCTCTGGGCCCTCTCTGAGGCTGAGGACACAGTCTCATGGTCCTTGTGCTGGTCCAGGCAGCAGACCAAACACAGGAGCTGTCCGTCAGTGCGACAGAACATGGTCTTCACCTGGTTGTGCTCAGAGCACATGTTTTCCTGGAGAGTGTGCGATGGCGCCACCAGCTGGTGTCTTTGAAGCACTGCAGAGTCATAATGAGGCTGTAGGTGGCGCTCACAGTAGGAGGCCACACACTGCAGACAGGACTGGACCGCTTTCAGCTTCCTGTCAGAGCACACGTCACAGGACACGTCCTGAGGCCCACAGAGGTCCTGAGGGTCAGCACAGAGGTCCTGAGGGTCAGCACAGAGGTCCTGAGGGTCAGCAGGGGGCGCTGTCCTCCTCTGCTCCAGTAGAGCTTCCAGCAGGATGTTCTTGGTCAGCACAGGCCTCGGGGTGAAGCTCACACGACACTCGGGACAGGTGTAGAGCCGCTGCTCCTCCTCTGTGTCCCAGTGGTCCTGGACACACTTCAGGCAGTAGTTGTGTCCACAGGGAAGAGAGACCGGAGTCTGCAGTAAATCCAAACACACAGGACACAAGAAGAGCTCTGTCTGCGCCATCGCTGCTGCTACAGTTTCACTGACACGGAAATGAAACTTATGAGAGAGAGAGACGGAGGGAGGGAGAGAAGGAGGGAGAGAGAGAGGGAGAGAGGGAGTGTGTGATTCAAAACAACGCCCATTAACCCCAAACAACCACTGACAACACACTCAGAGAGAGCAGAAGGACCAGAGGGAGGGGCCAGTGTGTGTGTCATGGTTGTGTGTGTGTGTCATGGTTGTGTGTGTGCGCTTACAAGGAAATGATAACCACAGATAATCAAGTGTGTACCTGCAAACTAAACTGTGACTTTTACAGTTTGACCTAAATCTCTTTTTTTCTCACAAACATCATTCTTCACAGGAACACACTTTGAACTCTTCTCTTAAACATCTGGTCTTGTGGATCGACCCTGAGCTGACGTTTCAGACACACATTTATACATTAGCAACAAAATGAAGCAATGTCTGTGTCAACGACAGCGTCCCGTTGATGGTTTTACAGAAGAAACCAGTGAAAGGTTTCTTTGTTCAAGGATCAGTGTCGATAATGGACGACTCTGATGAAGTTTACTACAGTAAAAAAGAAAAAGTTAGGTCAACTCAAAATTTGACTGCACAGAGTTATTGAGTTGAAGGCATCAACTTAATCTTTTACGTTTTGAAGAACTACAATTATTATGTTGTGTCAGCTAATTTTTTCAAGTTCTGCCAACTACATTTTTTAAATTCAAGTTACTGGAACTTAATCTGAATTAAAAAACTTACTAATTTAAATTCAGATTACCAACCCCTGTAATAATTTACTATTTTGAGTTTAAATTACCCCCACATTAAATCCTCCACTGACAGTAAACCAGTTCATTTCCATCCATCCATTCATTTTCTTCCCCTTTATCCATTTCTGGGTCAGGGGGGTGGCAGTCAGAGCTGCACCCAGTCCACAGAGCACTGGCCCCTCACTGATCCTCCTGCAGGTGCTGAGATCTTTCAGTGGGGGCTTCAGGCAAAGTGAGGTTAAGTGTCTTGCCCAAGGACACAGTGGGAGTCGTGAAGTAGGTCTTGAGGTGGGCTCGAACCCACGACCTTCAGGCTCTAAGACCAATGCTCTACCGACTGAGCCACTGTCGCATGTTTATTTGAACCACTTTGGCAGAAACAGTTTTACAATTCCACAATGTAAAGTAATCTTATGCCCAAAGCAAATCAGGATTCAGTATGTGCAGTTTTTTTTTAACTTTCCGACTCTTGTTGAGACCTTACAGATATTGCAATATAGCCAAAGATGACAGGTAAACAGTAAAGGGCCTAAGTATTCACAAGTGTGTAAATCCACAGCTGAAAATGGCATATTATCTGAACCTGAGCCAAAAATGCAAACATGCTTCAACAGTAATGGTGAAGCTTCTACTGAACAATCAACACCCAAGTCTCTTGACAGTTATGACAGATACAAACAAAAGTTACCGCAAGCAAAGTGACAAGATGGCGGATGCAAACTGTCAAACTTTCGACGGGAATTCCTGGGAAAATCCTTGGAAACCCCGTAGCAGGCGGTTGCCATGACAAATTTGAAAAGAGAGCAGATAAGTTGACCTCTCTCTGACTGGTGTCAAATACAACTTCAAAGTAAAATCAACTTCATTCATAAAATAAGATGAACTTCTCATCAGAAACTTCTGAAAGTGAGTTCAAGTGGCTCACAACAGACAGTTCAAGTTCCAACTGGCAATTTTACTGTCAGTGAAAGCAACAACTCTGAGTAAGGTGAACAATTTTGAGTTGTCTCTTTTATGTCACAGAGTTTGTGTCACTAAAGTGTGGATTTAAAGAAGAAAAAAAGTTCAGGATGAAAAGGGACAATCCCCACAAAATCTGGTCTGTCAGGTTCTCTGTCAGGTCCTCTGTCAGGTTCTCTGTCAGGTTCTCTGTCAGGTTCTCTGTCAGGTTCTCTGTCAGGTTCTCTGTCAGGTTCTCTGTCAGGTTCTCTGTCAGGTTCTCTGTCAGTTGAGGTCAAGCTGTTTTAGTTTACATTGAGTTCTATGGGGAACATTTCTGGGTAGTCCACGTGAATTTAGTCTGCTTTAATCTGGTTTAGTCTGGTTTAGACTGCAGTACCACGAGAATCCCCGAGCACATGGTTCTTCAGCTCCAAACTAGTAATACCCTATCCAGTTATTATCATAGATCCATGGGCTAACGTTACACACATCCTGGAAACTCTTCAAACACAATCACATTTTGAAAATAATTTGGACCTTAGAGACCTGCTCTATCTTTTACCATCAACTTGAGTCAGGGTTGGCACCATTCCGGGAATTATCAAAGACGGAAACTATGGGTATTAATGGGAGTTTAGGGGAATTAGCAGACGTTTATGGGAATAAAAAAGAATAAACTGAGAATGTTCCTACTTGGCTCTTCTTACTCACTCCACCATATTCTGCCGACATTGAAAACGTATTTCACTTCAGCCGCTCACTCATTAAACAACTATGGCTGTGGTTTCAATTTAGGTTGGTACAGTGGCAACTATGGTTTCAAAATTCCGGGAATTCTCAAATATGGAAACTTTAAGGGAATTAACGAGAATCTAAATGAGAATAAACAGAGATCGAACGAAAATGACGGTTTTGGCTCTTCATAAGGAAAGTATATTTTTACATAATCATGACTAAAACATTCAAAGCACTTGCACATTCATGTCGTTCCTCAGTCACATGTACATACTACGCCCCCTACTGGCCCTGCGCCTCCATTGCATGTTCAGCTGCGTTCTAGAAGACTGCACCAAAGAACTAGAGTGTCTACGAAACAAAATTAAGTAAGCTTTGAAGATATTATGGAAAGCTTACTTATAAATAAATCTGTTGAAAACGTTTTGCATGTTTCCTTATGACTTCTGTTTGACTTTATGCTTACATATGATACAATTTCATTACAATCAATTCACAGTGAATTCCCCTAAAACATTATTTCCAAGTTTCACCTTAACTTTTAAAACTTTTTGGAAATGTATCTCCTCTTTACAACCAGTTCGAGTTTCGGTCTATTTTTACAACCACATCATTTATGTTACTCTAAACATAGACTGTATGTAGATTGACAGCCCTGACCCGCTGGTTCAAAGATGCCCAATGGAGAAGTGCTCAGGGACAAAGTTTTACTCCAACTCGTCCTGTTGACTTACACGTATAAGTAAACTCCTCTAGCTCAGTAAAAGCTCAGTAACCGTTTGAAAACCACTAAAACAATGGACAATGTGAGAAACCTCTGGAAGGCCTACACTCTGCTCCCACAGAGAAACAGGCTGTAGACCCGAGACTCAGGCTGTAGAACGAGGACAGAGGCTATTTCAGATTCATTTGATTTTAACGTCAACATTCAGGCATCATGTCATTTACTGAGGGACAAACACAGGCTTTTGTCAGTCTTCAGATGTTCAGGTTCATTAGGACTTTACCGTCCACATTTCACACTTCCGGGTTTGAAGCAAAGTCTTCTATTGGCTGCTGGAGACCGATATGACCTGGATTCCAATGTTGTGTTTTAGTGTGACAACTAAATACATACCACATAAATAAACTATTGAAAACAACTAGGTCATTTGTAATTCAAATGGTAATGATAATAATACATCAGTTTTATAAAGCGCTTTTCAAAAAGACGCTTAACAATTCAGGACACACACACACACACATTTAGACAGACACACAAAACTAACTGAGTTCAGTGAGTCCGAGTTTCTGAGGTGAGGGGGGAGAGAGTTCCAGAGAGAGCAGAGATGGCGAAAGCTCGGCCCCCCAGGGTTCGGTGCTTGGATATAAACTAAAATGTGTGTCCTGCATGAGCTCAAACACCAACACAACACTATCAGAGCTGGTGATACATTTCAGTTATTCATTCATTTTATCAAGACCATTGTAAGTGTTACTATGGCAAGGTCTCAGCTGTCCACTAGAGGGCGCCAGGGCAGCTGTGGCTACGGTAGTTTGTCACCACCGTGTATGGAGTGAATGAAGAACAACGTCTTTGCGTGTTCAACAAACCGCTGTATGAAACCAATGGATTTTTATTATTATTATAAACATATATATACAGTACTTTAACAAGGATATATTATTTTGGAGCCAGTATGTATTTTGTTAAATATACTGTACTAATACACACATTACAACAGGGAGCAATAGATAGATTGTTGATCAAAAGTTTCAAAACAATATCAAAAATGTAGAAAGTGTCTGAGAGTAAGGGGCATTTAGTGAACACACAGAGAATTGTTACCTATTTCAGTAACTCTAAATATTTATTCTGTTCTAGAGTCCCAGCAGGAGACCAGTCCCTGTGCTCCTCAGAGTCCCAGCAGGAAGCCAGTCCCTGTGCTCCTCAGAGTCCCAGCAGGAGGCCAGTCCCTGTGCTCCTCAGAGTCCCAGCAGGAGGCCAGTCCCTGTGCTCCTCAGAGTCCCAGCAGGAGACCAGTCCCTGTGCTCCTCAGAGTCCCAGCAGGAGGCCAGTCCCTGTGCTCCTCAGAGTCCCAGCAGGAGGCCAGTCCCCGTGCTCCTCAGAGTCCCAGCAGGAGGCCAGTCCCTGTGCTCCTCAGAGTCCCAGCAGGAGGCCAGTCCCTGTGCTCCTCAGAGTCCCAGCAGGAGACCAGTCCCTGTGCTCCTCAGAGTCCCAGCAGGAGGCCAGTCCCTGTGCTCCTCAGATGTACTTTGGTGTGAGGCCATGGAGAGACGTGTAACAAACAGAGCTGCTTTAAAGATTGAACAATGAGAGAATAAAACAGTGTATAACAGTTTTGCCGTTGCACCAACAGAACCCCACCCGCTTCTACGACTCCGTCATCACAAAACAAATATCAACTTCCTTCATTCGCCACATTCAAAACAAACGTGTGAACAGTTTGTACAGTGAATATCAATTCTAGTTCCCTTATATCTCTTTTCAAACAGGTGTGTTGTTATTTCAGAGTTATTGTAATATTACTCCAGTATCTTTGGCTTCTGTCACAATTTTATTTCAGCCTTTTTCAGTGACAAAAACAGTCCCTCACTAAACCAATCTCTCACTATAACATGAAGGCCTCATGTTGTGGTCATAGGCCCTATTTCCACCAGCCCTAGTTGGTCGTACTCTACTCTGCTCTACTTTACTCTTCCAGTATAAGTCCTTCACTATAGTTCCTCCTGGTCCTGGTTCTATCCAGGCCAAGCTGGTACTAAAGTGTTCTAACTGACAGTGATTGACCAGAGTGCTGCTGGAAAGCCATGGTTACCAAGGAAATTCCCCGAATACTGGTTTGTTGTGGGCTGGTTGGTAGGATACAACACCAGACACTAAAGAGCAGAGTAGAGTAGAACCGAGTACAGAAGGGTAGAGTGCGGTCATGTAGAGCTGGTGGAAACAAAGCTTTTAGAAAGTAAATCATTGGGGTCTGATTTGTTCACAAAAGTTACTAAAAACTCTTACTATTGGGACAGACTAAAATAGCAGTTATGTACTCTATCTGTACTCTATTTTTCAACACTGTCTCAACATTTCCATTTATTTATTTTTTATTATCGTGTTGCGCATGCAGGTCACGTGGCCGTCTCGTCACGGCTCGTGCCTTTGCGGAAGTGCTTCTCTCTGTGATGGTGGCAGAAGCAGCGGCCTCTCGACTCTGTCACTGCGGGAACATGACGCCTCTCTGCGGGACGATCCTCCACCCCAGCCGCCTGTAGCCCCCCGCTCACCTCCCCTGTCCACCCGGCCTCTGCCTCTCAGCGTGTGTCGGTGATTGCAGGAGCCGAGTCTAGTCGCCCTGACCGCGGGCTGCAGGACGAGACCACAACATGTCCCTGTTCCAGTCCGCTTTGGACTTCCTCGCCGGGCCCGGTGCCTCCGGAGCCGCCAGCAGGGACCAGAATGACTTCGTGGGGCAGATCGTGGAGCTCGGGGACATGAAGCTGAGGATAAAGCGGGTGATAGCAGAAGGTGAGGTCGCCTGTAGACGCTACTGTTGTGGAATGCTAATGTGGATGCTAATGTGGCTAACAGGCTAGCTAAATCTGGAAATGCATACATTTTTTTCAGTATTATTATTCATTTTGATTCATAGTATTTATTTGTGATATTATCTTTGAAGTATTTGAAGGAAAGTAAAAAATAAAATAGACACAAAGTCAGTTCATGGTAGTTGTTCCAGTTTAGTGCCCAAATTTGAATGTGATAGTTTTTCATAATAATTTTTGGTATTGAAATATTTCTTCAATAATAGTGATATTGCAGGAATACATCATTTTTGGTGTGATCTCTTTGTCCAAGTCATTTTGGTTTTGATGAAATAGGCAGTTCTGCAATGAGAAACCTCCAAACATGGTACATCAGGCTAAAATGTCCAATTTTTGATCAAAACCACAACTTTGACAACATTTTTCTCATTATCGACAGGGATTCTGTTTGTGGAACTTTTTCTCGGCTAACTGTAACTATTTAGCATTAACATAAAGTATTTCCCACAATCCTGGAACGAAAGTAAAATTCTAGACCTAGAAGTTGTACTATACTTGTATAAGGCTAGCCTGTTGATATATCTATGTTTAGTCTCAGACATGATATTTCTTAGTCAAAAGGATTCCATTTTAGCTTTAGCCGAATAGCTAAAATGTCCTGCTATTTTATCTAATCTAATACATTTCTTGGTTTAGTTTGTGACAAGTGACAGTCGCTTCTTTCACCTTGAAACATGATTTTACGGCATTATCGTGAACTATGTGGCTTAGTATCAGGCTACAGCTGCGGTGTCCAACCTGTAGCTCGGAACTCTTCAAAAGATCCTGGAATTTAACGCATTCATTCATTTCATTCATTTTCTACCCCTTTATTAGTCCATTTCTGGGTCAGGGGGGTGGCAATGAGAGCTGCCACACAATGCTCATGGCACCAGTCCCCAACACATATAATACAATAGAAACATCTACACATTAAACACACACAGGACAGGTTTGATACCCCCGATCCCACGTATGTACTAATATTTGATTTATATATTTATTTATTTTGATCCTACACAATACATATTTTATTTTTACATATAACAGACTCACGCAAGGCAGAACAAAACAAGACAGGAAATTGAAAATCATTCAAGGCATTCCAAATAGGTTATTAACTGTGAACGGGTAGAAAATTAATGAATGATTGATTGAATCTATTATTCATCTCTTAGTGTACAAAGTTCAAATATTTACAATAGTAGTTTGCATGGGAGACGTAACATTTTCAATATTTATGTGAATATTTGAACATTTGGAAGCTAGGGGGTAACCAGCTACACAAGTTGGAGCGCTTGAGCTTCACAGCAAGAGAGCCCTGGGTTCGATTCCCCCTCCAGATTTTTCGGTGACGAGTTTGCATGTTCTCCCCGTGTCTGTGTAGGTTTTCTCCAGGTGCTCCGGCTTCCCCTACCGTTAGGTGTGAATGTAATGAGTGAGTCTTGCTTCTGTCATCACCGTGTGTGGAGAGAATGGAAAAGTATTGCAACCTGTGACCTTGGTCTGTGAAGATAGATTACTTACTTATTATGAACATAAAAGGAGCAGCTCTTTGCTTTTCCTTTTCCTGTTTTGTGAAAGAAGCTGTCAGATTGAAAAAGGTTTGACACTCCTGGAGAAGAGACGTAGGCCTGAAGTGAAGCCGTTTGGACATTTGCTGTATCAAAAGTATCCTACTCTCTGTATTTTTATGGCCTAGAGTAGACGTTACTCCCTGTAAAAGGTGAGGTCGTCGGACAGTGTGGTTTGATAATAATAATATAATAATAATGTGATAATAGTCTATAATTAAAAATAGGGCCATAATCATGTCTAATAGATCGTCTATTCCACGCCCAAAACAGGAGCGCTGAAAGAGTTCTCAAATCTATTATGTATCTGACCAAAAAGTTTTGTCAGTAAATCCCAAAACGTTTGCTATCGATTACATCTGACAAACGGGAATGTAAACGGGAATAAAACTTTCTCCGCGCTTTTTCCTTTTTTGCCGTTTTTTCCAAATAAATCCTTGTAACTTAAAGGTACTCTGTGTCATTTTCACACTTGCTCCAAATGAAAAAAACATGTTAACCAATAAACAAATGTGACCTTTTTGAGAAAATCTACCTCCACCATGTTTTTGATTTTTTTGTCACAGGCTTAGAAATGGCCTTATAAAAGTGCATGAGAGCTGGAGGACTCTGTGTCAATGCGCCATCTTGAAATACAGTGGCTGATAAGGGACAAAAAGCAGTGTGGGCCGGAGTTGGGGACCACTGTCAAAGACCACATATTGTCCTGTGAAGCCACCGTAGTACTGCAAATTACAATATATGATCTCAACGCTAGACGGGAGTAAAAACAACACAGTCTACCTTTTAAAAAACATTAATTTAATTGTAATAATCCCTTAGAGATGGAGCTTGGAGTAGAGCTGTTGCTTCTCCACGTCAAGAGGATGTTGCTCAAAGTCTTACTGAAGTCATAACTCTAAAATATGAGTTGCGTTCTGAATTGCAGACAGCAGGAAATTGCGTAGACTCTTCGCCAACCCCTGGTCCCCTGT
The DNA here is from genome assembly GCA_964034765.1 of Knipowitschia caucasica. NCBI lineage: Eukaryota > Metazoa > Chordata > Actinopteri > Gobiiformes > Gobiidae > Knipowitschia > Knipowitschia caucasica. The sequence goes on from OZ035831.1 coordinate 2,184,169, forward strand.
TGAAACTGGTCTGTGTAGCTTTAGCCGTTGGTATCACGGGTACTTACTCTTATTTGGGTTGTTCTTTGCTGATGCAGGAGGGTCTAAAGACAGTGGCGGGCAGAGCAATTGCTGGAGGGGAGCGGGACCAATTAATTAACAAAAAAATACAGTAGCGTAGATGACACTGCTAGCATAAGATGGACACAGTTTTGACACATTATCTCTCTCTCTTTATTTATTTATATACCGCCTTTTCACTGCATATCAGAGTCTCAAAGCGGTTTCCAATTGTAATTTTTTGGGGAGTGGGGTCGCCAGTACAGAAGGCACATGCCAGACCTATTGTACATATTTTTTGTGGTAGGGGAAACCGGAGTACCCGGAGGAAACCTACGCAGACACGGGGAGAACATGCAAACTCCACTCAGAAAGGCCCTGGTCCAACCGGGATTCGAACCCAGGACCTTCTTGCTGAGAGGCGAGAGTGCTATCCACTCAGCCACTGTGCCGCACATTACAATCTGCAGTTAGGGCTGAGGTTTATATTAATTACAATGTGTGAAAAAAAACTGCAATGGACTTCTTATGAGCCATTGGAAAGTTTTTATATTTATTGTATGCAAATAGTTTTGTTTTGGCGAGCTTGAGTGACTTCCTGGCTAGCCGCAAAAAAATCGTATGTACCAAAAGGGGGTCCAGCAGAAAAAGTTTGGGAATCACTGTGTTAGGGGTTCTGACTGCCATGCCGTCGACCTAGAAATGGATTAAGGGGAAGAAGACGGATGCATGGATGGATTTCTTCCGTTTGATTCTCTGCTCTGTGTTAGCAAATTCAACATTTTTTTTTTTTTAAAGTCCTCCAAGATATCTACTTCTGTGATTTAGGGCTATACAAGAATTGATTGAATTGTGAGTCAATAGGAGCCTGAGAAAGTTGGAGCCAAATGGGTACGTGCTCATGGAACTTTGTCCATGAATACTTACCTATCGGGCTTTATTGAGCTAGCCGGTTAGCATTGTTAGCATCTATATACAGTCCATGGTCCATACATGTCTATAATGGCAGATCTGATTTGTATTTTACTTAAACCCGCCTTCTTATTCTCAATAGTTTTATTCTTTGATCACTTTAGTTTATTGCTTCACGTACAGATCCTGACATGTGAGATGTCAAGTCTCAAACGGCACAGAAAGATAAAGCAAGATCAGCTGAAATATCTTGTTTAGAAATCGGTAAAAGGGTTTGTTCTGAAGCAGTGACAGTTGTGGTGATCTGCAGAGGACAGATATGACTCACATACAGCTCTGTCTCTTCTTTTATTCACAGTAATAAGTGACTTTCTGTTTACGTACACATTCTGCAGACTCCCAGTTCAGATTTCTGCACACTGGTTGTGAATGGATGATAGAAGCGTATGTATTGATCCAGGCCCAGGATAAAACTATAACAGTTTTTGTTGGTAGAAAAAATCTGATATTAATCTGATGCCAGCGCTTTCCAAAGTCAGTTTCGGGGCTGCAATAATAATCACATTGTAATCGCAATTTTAGAGCAAAGACTGCATTAAGTTTAGGGTGCCTAACTTGGGAAACCCTAACTAATTAACAGCTAATTAAGTGCTAATTAGTGTAGCATAACCTTAACCCACATGGGAAAGTGTCAGTAAGTGGTTGGAATAGATGTTGAATAAAACCATGAAGAATAAGGACTAAGAGGTGCTAAATAAATATAAATTAAGAGCTAATTACTGTATTACTAATACAGTAATTAACACTGAATTTGATGCTTTATCTGTGACATAAATAACACATGTTTGTCTCCCAACAGAAAGTGTCTTGTAAAAGTAAAATGTTGTGAACAAATCAGACAAATTAAGTTAAATTTGGTATACTTCACTATTTGACGCTTTTGGGGCTGAGAGCTGATTGGCTGAGTGAGGGTGGTCCTCTGTTTGTTTTTTTTTGTCTGAAAAAGCAGATTCAAAGATGTGACAGAGGCCAAAGGTACATGTGAAAACTAGTGACAGAAGCAAATTGTTTGGATTTTGCTTAAATATTCAATTTATTTTTGTCGTTGTTGTTGAAAGTTGCGTGCCCCAGCTTTAAATGGCCCGCTGTACATTACATTAGTGTAGTATTGGGGATGAGAGCTGATTGGCTGTTCACTCTTCTGTCTGAAAAAGCCGATTTAAAGCCGTCACAGAGGCCAGAAACAAATGCATGTGAAAACTAGCCACAGAAACAGTTTTGAGACTGAGGAACTAGTGACATGGATTTGGCTTAAATATTAAAAACAAAATTTATTTTCTTGAAAGTTACGGGCCCCAGCTTTAAATTAACCGCAGTATTGGCATTTGGAAAAGCAGTGCTGGTCTCACTTTAGTTTAGCCCTCACTAATTAACAGCTAATTAAGTACTAATGAATGTATTACATATGGTTTATTAGCTATTAACTCTTTCAGTGCCAATGACGCATATTACGTCAATTCAAGATCTGTGGTTGTGTGCCATTGACGCATTTTATGCAATTGACGTGTTTTGGTGTATTCAGATCCAGACGCATCCATTCTATCATATATCTCTGATCGGGACTGTTTGACAGTATTTTATTCGGCCAGCAGATGTCAGTAGCGTCCTTTAGCTCTTCGATCAGTCATAAAAGGAACACACAACAAGATTACACTATGTAGACAGAGACACGCACACGCACGCACACTCTCAGCCAATCAGCACTTTATGTATATAGTTATTTGTTTGTAATTTATGTTTGTACATTTCTTATGCTGTGTTCTGAGTATTATTTTGCTATCAAAAGCACTTTATTTTGAGTCATTTCCCTTATTTTATATATGGGAAGAATGTTCTGTTGTGTGAGAAATGACTAAAGTAAAAAAAAACTTTTCAAAGTCACTTTTCTGCATTGTTTGCTTATTTTCACAAACACCTCATTTTCTCAGCTTTATGTCGGAAACTGATGATTTCTGTGAAAAGTTTACCTTACTCCAATGGTGATTACAGAAGAACTAAAGCCGATAGAAACACACTTATTTTTTCTGAGTAAACTAGAGCGTCCAATCTTTCAGAATATGCTCAAATGATTCAGATTTAAGCTAGTCATAGCAGAACATATTCTATGGGTCTTTAAAAGTCGGTGAAAATCAGCAAAACGGCTGGCACTGAAAGAGTTAAGTGGTATTTATAAGTCCTTATTCTACATGACCTTAGTCTACATCTAACTAACTACAAACTGACACTTTCCCACCGGTGTTAAGTAAGTAAGTAATCTTTATTTATATACCTCCTTTTCACTGCACATCGGAGTCTCAAAGCGGTTTACAATTGTTATTTTTTTTAGGGCATTTGTCTCTCACTCCACACAGAGATGGGAGGGGCCAGTACAGGAGGCACATGCCAGAACTATTGTACATATTTTTAGTGGTAGGGGAAACCGGAGTACCCGGAGGAAACCTACGCAGACACGGGGAGAACATGCAAACTCCACTCAGAAAGGCCCTGGTCCAACCGGGATTCGAACCCAGGACCTTCTTGCTGAGAGGCAAGAGTGCTATCCACTCAGCCACCGTGCCGCCCAAGGCTAGGGTTAGGGTTTGGGTACACTATTTAGCACTTATTAACTTAAATTAGCTGTTATTATGGCGGGCTAATGTAAAGTCTTAACCGGGCGAGTTGGCGATTTCCTCATCACTATAGCAACGCCAACTTTACAGTGTCGCTTGGGCTTTGTTTTAAGACCGTTTTACAGCCTCTCTCTGATCCAGCGGTGGTAAATGTAAAGTTGTTGCGTTCCTTCGGGCTTCACCGTCGGCTGGATTCTGTGCGATGGAAAAACTATTGTTCAGACTGTTCCTTCTTTTGTTGTGGGACGTTTGAGCAAGACGCCCGAAGCTCAGGTTTCTCCTGTGGGTTAGAGTTCGCTCACATTCCCTGTAAACAGAGAGAGGCCAAAATATACTGTGTGTGATTCCTCTGTCGCATTCAAGTCATCTTTATTTATATAAACACACAACGACGTACAATTGTTGTTTGTGGGAATTTGTCTCTCACTCCTCAGAGAGACGGGAGCTGGGTTACAGAATGGTGAATGATTGTGTAAAAGTTGCTCCAAGGTCTTGCACCAAAATACATCTGTGACATGTTAGCGCCATATGAACCAACTCTGAAGAGCACAGGGACTGGCCTGCTGGGACTCTGAGGAGCACAGGGACTGGCCTCTTGCTGGGACTCTGAGGAGCACAGGGACTGGCCTCAAAGCAGGGATTCTAAGGAGCACAGGGACTGGCCTCAAAGCGGGGATTCTGAGGAGCACAGGGACTGGCCTCAAAGCTGGGATTCTGAGGAGCACAGGGACTTCTCTCCTGCTGGTCCCCAGAGTCAGGACTAAACATGAGGAGGCAGCGTTTCAGATTTATGCAGCTAAAATCCAGAAGTTTTATTGAAAATGTGAGACGGGCTTCTTCTCTGACAATGTTCCAATCCAGGTTAAAAACAGTTCAGTTTCGCTGCAACAACTGAAGGATTTTATCTCTTCTTTGTAAAGCACTGTGATTATTTATGATTTTAAGCCTTGTGGGATTCTATCTTGTTTTGCCTTGTGTATAATTAGTGCTGTACAAATAAACTTGCCTCGTCCTGGTTCTGCAGTGTGTAACCATTGTTTGTGTGTTCCAGGGGGATTCGCCTTTGTGTACGAGGCCCAAGACATGAGCAGTGGAAAAGACTACGCCTTAAAGGTAAAACCAGGAGAAGATTCAGATTGTGTGAAATCGACCTTTTGCTCCAATATTGGTTTTCTGTTTCAGCGGCTGTTGTCTCACGAAGAGGAGAAGAGCAAAGAAATCATTCAAGAAGTCTGCTTCATGGTATGTGCATGTAGCCCTGTTTCCACCAGCCCTACTCTACTCTGTGTACTACTCGGGTTCCCAAAAATATGCAAATATGTATTTTCTCCCTCTCTCTGGTCTCTTTGGTCTCTCTCTCTGGTCTCTCTGGTCTCTCTCTCCGGTCTCTCTGGTCTCTCTCTCCGGTCTCTCTGGTCTCTCTCTGGTCTCTTTGGTCTCTCTCTGGTCTCTTTGGTCTCTCTCTCCGGTCTCTCTGGTCTCTCTCTGGTCTCTTTGGTCTCTCTCTGGTCTCTTTGGTCTCTTTCTCTGGTCTCTTTGGTCTCTCTCTCTGGTCTCTCTGGTCTCTCTCTCTGGTCTCTCTGGTCTCTCTCTCTGGTCTCTCTGGTCTCTCTCTCTGGTCTCTCTCTCTCTGTTCTCTCTCTCTCTGGTCTCTCTCTCTGGTCTCTGGTCTCTCTCTCTCTGGTCTCTCTCTCTCTCTGTTCTCTCTCTCTGGTCTCTCTGGTCTCTCTCTCTCTCTGGTCTCTGGTCTCTCTCTGGTCTCTCTCTCTCGGTCTCTGGTCTCTACTCGGGTTCCCAAAAATATGCAAATATGTATTTTCTCCCTCTCTCTGGTCTCTCTGGTCTCTCTCTGGTCTCTTTGGTCTCTCTCTCTCTGGTCTCTCTGGTCTCTCTCTGGTCTCTTTGGTCTCTCTCTCTGGTCTCTCTGGTCTCTGGTCTCTCTCTCTGTTCTCTCTCCCTCTGTTCTCTCTCTCTCTGGTCTCTCTCTTTGGTCTCTCTCTGGTGTCTCTCTGGTCTCTCTCTCTCTCTCTGGTCTCTCTCTCTGGTCTCTCTCTCTCTCTGTTCTCTCTCTCTGGTCTCTCTCTCTCTGGTCTCTGGTCTATCTCTCGCTGGTCTCTCTCTCTCTGGTCTCTCTCTCGGTCTCTGGTCTCTCTCTTCCTTTACCCCCCACTCCCCCACCCCTGAGGCATTCCCAAAAATATTGTGTTCTAGCAAATATGTATTTTAAAATATCAGTCTGTAACATGTGTTTTATTTTCTACATAGTTGTGTCTAAGTAGCTAATACAGTCAGTGAATAATAATATCTGTCATTAACCAAACAATTTACCAAAAAGAAGTACATTCATAACCCATTCACAAATCCGATCCAACTGTTTTGTGAGCAAGTTTGATAGATTGACATAGTTCTAGCTTTTACGGTTTGAAAGTTAGGTCCCCCAGCTTTAATCTGTGGGTTTCTCTGTTTGTTGTTGTAGAAAAAGCTGTCGGGTCATCCCAACATGGTGCAGTTCTGCTCGGCTGCGTCCATCAGTAAAGAGGAGTCGGACACGGGTCAGGCCGAGTTCCTGATCCTCACCGAGCTCTGTAAAGGTAAACTCTCATTTCCTCTTCTCTCTGGTCTCTCTTTCTGGTCTCTCTCTCTGGTCTCTCTCTCTGGTTTCTCTCACTCACTCACTCACTCACTCCTCCCTCTCTCTGGTTTCTCTCTCTGGCCTCTTTCTCTCTCTGGTCTCTCTCTCACTCACACCCACTCACTCCTTCTCTCTCTCTGGTCTCTCTCTGGCCTCTCTCTCTCTGGTCTCTCTCTCGTCTTTCTCTGGTCTCTCTCTCACTCACACTTACTCACTCCTTCTCTCTCTCTCTGGTCTCCTGTCCCCTCTCTCTCTCTGGTCTCTCTCTGGCCTCTCTCTCTCTCTTGTCTCTCTCCCGTCTCTCTCTCTCTCTGGTCTCTGTCTGATCTCTCTCTCTCTCTCTGGTCTCTCTCTGGTCTCTCTCTCATCATTCTCTGGTCTCTCTCTCACTCACACTTACTCACTCCTTCTCTCTCTCTGGTCTCTCTCTCATCATTCTCTGGTCTCTCTCTCACTCACACTTACTCACTCCTTCTCTCTCTCTGGTCTCTCTCCCGTCTCTCTCTCTCTCTGGTCTCTGTCTCTCTCTGGTCTCTGTCTGATCTCTCTCTCTCTCTGGTCTCTGTCTGGTCTCTCTCTGGTCTCTCTCTGGCCTCTCTCTCTCTCTGGTCTCTCTCTCATCTTTCTCTGGTCTCTCTCTCACTCACACTTACTCTCTCTGGTTTCCTGTCCCCTCTCTCTCTCTCTCTCTCTCTCTCTCTCTCTCTGGTCTCTCTCTGGTCTCTCTCACTCACACTTACTCACTCCTCTCTCTCTCTCTCTCTGGTCTCTCCTCTCTTTCTCTCTTCTTCTCTCACTTCCTTCCTGTTTCTTTCCCGTCAATATTTAGTCACTTTTTACACAGAACTCTAGAAATGCGAGTCGTCAGCTTCTTTTTACTCCTGTGGAAGACAGACTCCCGTCATCTGCCCCCGTTTCCTGCACCACTTCCTTCCTTCTGTTTGTAAATGTGACAAAAGTCTTTCCTTTGGATTTCACTTTAACCTCAATTCAGTTCAATGTATGTGTGTGCAGCCGAAACATCAGCAACGACAGATTAGAAAATCAAGCGGATCCAACACAAACACACAGAGCATAGATTCACAAATATATCATTAAACAAATATATTGAAATTAATAAAGCACAGGTTCATGTTGTAACTTTCCAACTACACACAGCTCACTATTTAGCAACAGAAGCAACCGGTCAAAAGGCCTGTGCGAACTACTGATGGATTATGATGGTGTCTTAGTGTTGTGTGTCTAACAGACTGTTGTGTGTCTCCTCAGGTCAGCTGGTGTGTCTAACAGTGTGTTGTGTTGTGTGTGTCCTCAGGTCAGCTGGTGGACTTCATAAAGCGTGTGGAGCAGCGAGCGCCGCTGTCCTGTGACACGGTTCTGAAAACCTTCTACCAGTCGTGCCGCGCCGTGCAGCACATGCACAAACAGAAGCCTCCGATCATCCACCGAGACCTGAAGGTCTGTCACATGTGGTTTGTCAGGGCTGGGGACTAACCCTAACATACTGTGATTAGGGTTTCAAAACTTCCCATGAGAATTACTGGCATTGTAAGGGAATTTAACAGAATTTTATGGGAAATAACTGAAAATTTTCTAAATGTTTTTCTAAATGTTCAATTTAGAAAAAGAAAACAAATCTATAATTCTTTATATATTTGTAGATTCTTCTTTGGGAACTTAAATGTAGTTGAGGGAAGTATATTTTAGGATAATCTTGACTAAAACAAACAGATGTCATTTAAAATACACTTCCTCTTGAATGAACGGCAACAAGCGCCATCTTGTGGATGTAATACGCAAATGTGAATGACCAGAGTAAACTCGGAGAAAACATGAAATAGATCATTATTTAATTAAATATCTCCACACTTTGCTCTACTGTATCGAAGCACATAATATACCGATACTGAACAGAATCTATTTCCTCCATCACTAACTGTTCCTCCGTCTGTGTTCTCCTCTCGCTCCGCTCTCGGATGATCTGTGCTGCTCTGTTGCAGATCGAGAACCTGTTGATCAGTAACCAGGGCACCATCAAACTCTGCGACTTCGGCAGCTCCACCACCGTGTCCCACTACCCCGACTACAGCTGGTCGGCTCAGAAGAGGTCCATGGTGGAGGACGAGGTACCAGAACACAGACCACCAGGGACTGTCCGAGTGTGACATCACCTACAGAGTTAGCCTTAAAGACCTTATGACGGGTTTGATTTATTTAGAAATACAGTTTTAATACCATTTTATATTAGAAGAGAACTACTAAAGGTTTCAAAATCAGTTGTTGTTTTTTTTGTCTGATCCCCCCAAATCGAAATAACCCCATAGCAACGCCCTTAGAGACGAAAAAACTTCACAGCCCTTGGTGACGTCAGAACGGGTACGTTTCAACGCTGTAAGTTGTTTACAATTTGGTATTCGTTCTTTTTTCGCGGATATTCAAGATGACAAGGCCGTGTACAGCGAGTCTGAGATAATTACTAGATTGTAACTCTTCGTTGGCACTGAGATAGTCCAGTGGTTGTGTCGATGGACTGCCAATCCAGATACTGTGGTTCAAATCCCACCTCAGACACATTTTCACTCTCAAACGGCAATTTATGTGTAGTGAGCAATTGTCACCTGTAGAGGGCAGTATTGTGTTGGGCATCAGTGGAGAGAAGAGAGAAAAGGCAGTCCTGTGGCATAGATCCATGGTTTTCAATGCATGGGCGTAACCCGCTGTGACGTCACACACAGGTTAGAGCATAGACAGCTTAAATTCATGAAAAACACGTTCTTTTTATAAAATATAGGATTTTTTTTGCCGGAATCTCTTTCAGATTGACATTGTCATGCAATTTTGATATCCACAGTTTTTTTTTTAAAACCCAGCATAAGGTCTTTAATGCGGAAGAGGGACCGGCATAAGCTAGCTGGAGCCCATTTCCTTATATGGCCATCTGTTTCTAACGGCGTTAGCTTTTTGCCGTGACTGAGGCAGATCGGTTGCTTAGACGGTTGCTAAGGGAAGCTGGTTTTTCCCCCTACGAAAGAAGGCGTCTGATTGGTCGGTTGTTTGGGCTCATAGCTGCATTTATCATCCACGTGTCTAGGGGTGTGCAATTTTTAAATATTGATTGCATTTTTAGTTAGTAAAATAAATGTGTTCTATGTTCTAATGTTCTATGTTAAAATTGAGCGAAATATTAATATGAAAAGTCATTTTGGTCTTAGATGGTTTTTTGTTGGTCCACAGGGTCAAAAGTGATTTTCCCTTTATCTCAATTGCGTTTTGTCAGACTCTGAAAGATCCAGTCCTATATTTGTTCCTCTAGACCAGCCATTCCCAAACTCAGTAACACCGAGGCCCCCTTAAAAATCTGACGGGTCTGCGTGGCCCCCCAAAATAATAACCAAGAAGACAACATTAAAGAAGCTATACCCGATTTTTTTTCTAAGTAGTTCATAAAAATGCTTTTTACTACATACAAGTTGTATCATAATACATCATTTAATTGAAAACTTGAGGTAATTGATTCAGCTGTGTAAGAATTACAAGCAGTGAAAAGTGCTGAGTAGAGTCTGAGCGGGCCGCTCTTTCTCCTCCGCTCACAGAACGAGCAGCGAGCAGCCTGCGTCCTCTAGCCTCTACAGCGCTGCTTAACACCAGGACTTCGACTTCAAAATTCGAATATAAATTCTAAAATAAAAAATGATGAACAAAATAATTGAATAAAAAAATGTGAACAAATATTAGACAACCCTTGTAATTCGAAATGTATTTAATGACTGCAAATAAAATAGTTAGCTCCCAAAGGTTTCACCGGGACGTGCTAGGCAGGTAACAGCTAAGCTAGCTAGCTGTTTCGTGGTAACTTCCGGGTTTTTCGCAATCGCTTTTTGTCACTTTGAAACAGTATTTTTGTTATGAAAACGTTAACAGCAAATTCTGAAATCATCCGTGCATGTGTGTTAAGGATGTATATGTGTACTGTATTGTCCGATTGACGTTTAATGGTGTTGATTGATAGATATGTAGTTGTTTATTGAGCGTGGCTAGCTCCGCTAGCTCCGCTAGCTTCTCTACACAGACAAGTGTGTAGTGACAGGTGCTGATAGCTTGTTGTACTTGCAGAGTAATGGCAGTATTTTACACACCTGAATTACAAACAGAGGTTGCATTGGGGCTTCGGTCATTATTGGTTTGGGAGTTCTGTTATCAAGAAAAAATTATCGGAAGAATTGCTGCTGCTGCTTTGAGGAGCTCTATAACAAATTATAATTCAATATTAGAATATATTCTAAGGTTTTAAATTAATACATTCGGACGCAAAACTAGCGGTATTCTTTTACTTATATATTGTGTTAGCAGTGCGTTGCTTTAGTGCCATTTCATCGGTGATTGTTGCACAGCTTACAAGAAGTTGCGCTAATGCTAATGTTAGCATATGCATCAGATCGCAAATAAAACTAGGTGGCTCTGTGTTATGAGAGCGTAGGGGAAATAAGAAGCCATTGAGCGAGTTGGGGGGCGGTGCTAAACATTCAAACATTGCAGAAACGGGTATAGCGCCTTTAAGAATAGGCTCTTCTGGTTATTTTATTTTGGGGAAATAGCCTCTGCTACAAACATTGTAATACAAAAATGATTACAGTGGATTATTCAAGTCAAATAATGAACACAAATATTTTAATATTACAAACAAAACATTATAAATTTAATATTAAATAATTATATTTATTTTTTATTTTTTTTATGACCTCCCGCGGCCCCCCTGCAGTACCCTCGCGGCCCACCAGGGGGCCGCGGACCCCACTTTGGGAGACACTGCTCTAGACCTAAACCAGCTAAATCAAACCTTGAACAATTTGACTGCTTTTAGTTTTGGAGGTGTAATTACTTGGATTATGTATCTTTGTGTTCTTCAAAACTTTGTCTTTTTATGTTTCTATGGGTAGTTTATTAATGTGTCGTGATTTTATTATGAAATCTGGACTCTACCTGGACTGGTTCAGCTTGATCTTCCAACAGAGAAGAGCCAGTGCCAGTTACCATAGCAACATACTGTTTACTGTCAGCAGTTATCATCAGTCTCTAGCATTTAGCCTTTCGTCAAACTGCTATTGCTCTATTTATATTTATATTCACCAGTTTTAGCTCTAAAAGTTAGTACAGGAAGTAACCTTATGAATGACTTTATAAAAATCAGTATTTGATTGGTTTGAATGGTAGCAGTGGCTCAGTTGGTAGTGGCTCATTGCTGCCTGAGCCTGAAGGGTATGGGTTCGATCTCCCCATGAGACCTTCTCCACTGACTCCCAGCGATGTCTGCTGTCGTTGTGTCCTTGGGCAAGACACTAAACCCCACTTTCGTCACCGGGAGCAGTCAAAATAATGGCTCTTGGAGGTTTCAGAATGCTGTCAGTCCGAGTGTTAAGTAGATTATTGTGTAAAGTGATTTGTGAGGGTTGTACAGCCTTAGATACACTATATATACTTATTTATTGTTTATGTGATGGGGACAAGTGTACAAAAACACAATAACATTTATAGCCAAGGCTAATTTCCAATATCCGTCCCCAGCCCTGGTTTCTTTAATTACTTTTTAGTCAAATGTTAAAGATGCAATCAGTGATTTTTTTTTTTCCAGATGCCTATTTTTAAATACTGTGGGAAAACGTCCCTTAACCCTAAAAGTATCAAGTTATCATGTGTTTTCAAATAGTATTGGAATTGACCAGATGTCTATAGTCTCAAAAAATATTTTGGAGCGGACCGATAAAAACAAACCAATGGGATTCGTTTACTAGGGCTGGGTGATGTGGCTGAAAACTATATCACAATATAAATAAAAAGCAATCAATATATATCATTATCGACCGATATGAATGACTTATTTTTTAAAACGTAAATAAATATATTTGTCGTGTCGACTAACACATGTTAGCAGCCTTGTTTACAGTCACGGGGAATGAGGCTGGAGCCAAATGTTCACAAGCAGTCTCCCCCATAGTTAGTCCTGGTTTAATCCTGGTTTAGTCCTGGTTTAGCTGTGTCCTTCGAGTGTCCTGTGTCCCCGTGGCGGCTCCGGAAATTAATCTCTTGTTTTTGCCGAATGCATCGAGTCTCTGCCTCTCCCGCGCCGCACATGCTGTTCCTCGCACGGACGTGTTTAACTCATTGTGTCCCATTGACGCACAAATACGTCAAAGCAAATAGTAACGGCCATTGACGGATTAATCCGTCAATTGCCTTTTTCGCTATTTTCACGTTCCCAGATGTCTATTGTATCTAATATGTATGGGGATGACTTGAGACCATATTTTATCGAGCCAGCAGGTGGCAGCATTTCTCTCTGAATGGTTTGAAAACATGTAGGTGCACATGTTGTGCCTCTTTTTTCTCAACTTTCTGGTGATTTCTGGTGATTTCAGTAAAACTTCCCTCTACTCGACGGAGGATTACAGGGGAACGAAAAAAGCTATAAACAAAATTCTTTTTGCTGAGGAAAGTAGACAGTCCATTCTTTTAGAATCTGGTGTCGGATTTCAGATAGTCATAGTACACAATATTCTGTGGGTCTTGAAAAATCAGTAAAAATCATCAGAAATGGCTGGCACTGTGGGAGTACCTGTTCTGAAATAGGCTGGCATTCAATGAGTTAACCATTGACACTGAAACACAATCTTTAGATCCATGGCTATTATCATAGATCCACGATCCATGGAGCACGGTGCGGTTGTTTTTTTTGCTTTTCCCAGAAAGTTTTGCGGTTTGTAGTCGGCTGTGATAGTTCGAGAAGTCTCTGCCTACATCCCCCAGAATGCCACGCGCTTCTGACTCGGCTTCACTTCCTGTGTTTCGTTCCTGTTTTTTCGAACGGACTGAAGTGAAACTATCGAAAGTTCTATCGACCCCGTTTTCTATTGATATCGAACACGTGTCTATCGCAATATATATCGTTATCGTTTTATCCCCCAGCCCCCTTCGTTTACCCCCTTCACCCTCTTCCTGTTTCTCGCGAGTGCACCGGAGTTATGGGATTATTTTCGAAAACATTAAATGGCTGAACAGGAATTGCCGCCCACTCTCCCTGTTGTGCCAAAGAAAAGAAAATGCTGGATGTTTGGTTTGGTGGAGAGGCGAGGGGAGGGGAGGAGTGGTTTCCAGTTGGTGCTACGGCTAAGCTAACAACATCGCTAACTGCACCTTTAAGTCCTTATGAATCCAACAGTTGAAAACACAGTGACGTACTGAAGTCTGAAGCGTTTGATCCGGAGCAGACGTCACCTCGAACCAGACGCCTCTAATGTAATGAAAGCTCTCTGCTCCATTGCGCTGATGACACATGCTTCCTACATGCACACATACGCACCCCAGTGATTCTAACGACAAACAACGAGCTCAGGAAATTATTCCATTTCTGATCCAGTGTGACCTCGGAGTTAAATGTTGTTTCGTTTGTTCCCAGATCACCAGGAACACGACTCCGGCTTATCGAACGCCAGAGATGATCGACCTCTACTCCAACTTCCCCATCAACGAGAAGCAAGACATCTGGGTATTTCCCTCTGCTGCAGATCTGGCCTCACTCTCACTCTCTCTCTCTTGCTGGTCTCTTTATCGCTCTCTCTCTCTCTCTCGCTGGTCTCTTTATCTCTCTCTGGCCTCTTTCTCTTGTCTCTCTCTTCTTTTTGGTCTCTCTCTCTCTCTCCCTCTCTCTGGTCTTTCTCTCTCTGGTCTTTCTCTCTCTGGTCTTTCTCTCCTCTCTCTCTGGTCTCTCTCTCTCTCTTCTCTCTGGCCTCTCTATCTCGCCTCTGTCTCTGCTCTTTCTCTCTCTCTGGTCTCTCTCTGGTCTCTCTCTGGTCTCTCTCTGGTCTCTCTCTGGTCTCTCTCTGGTCTCGCTCTGGTCTCGCTCTGGTCTCGCTCTGGTCTCGCTCTGGTCTCGCTCTGGTCTCGCTCTGGTCTCGCTCTGGTCTCGCTCTGGTCTCGCTCTGGTCTCGCTCTGGTCTCTCTCTCTGGTCTCTCTCTCTGGTCTCTCTCTCTGGTTTCTCTCTGGTCTCTCTCTCTCTCTTCTCTCTGGCCTCTATCTCGTCTCTGTCTCTGCTCTTTCTCTCTCTCTGGTCTCTCTCTCTGGCCTTTCTATCTCATCTCTGGTCTTTCTTCCTCTCTCAGGTTGCTCTCCCTCTCTCTGGTCTCTCTCACTTCAGCAGTCGTGAGTTCAGGTGGTTAGAAAAGTATATAAAGTGTATGTTCGGGGTTTCAACATACAGCTGCAGAGGATTTACCTTGTGGCGTGTTAATTTGAGAACACATCACCCCCGCCAGGGTTCACTGCACATGTATTTCCGTCATTTGAAGCAGTCTCATGTCATCGTTGCCTTTCCCACATGAGAATATGAACTGTTTTTGTTCTGTTCCAGGCTCTGGGATGCATCCTGTACCTGTTGTGTTTTAAGCAGCACCCGTTTGAAGACGGAGCCAAACTACAGATCGTCAACGGCAAATACAGCATCCCCCAGAACGACGTCAAGTACACAGTTTACCACGAGCTCATACGTACGTCGTTAATCAATAATTAAAATATGAATCTGCATAAAATAATATCGTTCTTATAACTTAATCTAATACTGAGCTAATGTTCAGAAAGCAAAGATAAAAGTGTACAAAATAAGATAAATCAAAGAACGTCTTTTACTCTAATTAAATGCACACTAGCTTTAGCATAAAAAGAAAAAATGTATATATGACATCCCAGCATTCTAAAAAACCTCTAGTTTCATAATGTGGTGGAGGGGAGCTGAAAGTATGGTAACTGTCTAGAGATGGGGTGAGGAGCTCGGAGGAGAGCCGCTGCATCTCCACATCGAGAGGTGCATCTGTCTGGGAGGAGACCAGGGAAAGACCCAGGACATGCCGGAGGGACTATGTCCATATGTCTCGACCTGGGAACGCCTCAGGATTCCCCCAGATGAGTCTGGGTGTCTCTGGTCAGACTGCTTCCCGGCAACGGATAAAGCAGAAGTAAATGGATGGATGCATAGTTAATTTCAAGCTCTGTACATATAACATAATAAAACAACAGGCACATGGTTTAAGAAGGGGGTGGAGGCGCTTGTATGGGTCAGGGTTCCATCCCCTCTCAGACAAGTATTTATGGATTATGGGCAAAAACAAAACACATAACCCATGAATAAAGCGTTATAGTTAAATAAACAGTAACGTTGTCTTTGTTGTGCTCAGGCTCGATGCTGAAGGTGAATCCAGAGGAGCGTCTGTCCATCACAGAGTTGGTGAATCAGCTTCAGGAAATCGCTGCTGCTCGCAACGTCAACCCCAAGTCTCCCATCACAGAGGTCGGCCTACTTAGCCCTGTTCCCACCAGCCCTACTCTACTCTACTCTACTCTTCTCTGCCCTCTACTCTACCCCACCCTACAGTACCTTAGTCTACCTTCTTCTCGCCGCTACTCTACCCTCTCCCTTACCCTACTTTACCCTACCCCACCCAGCCCTACAGTACCTTACTCTACCTTCTCCTCTCCACTACTCTACCCTCTCCCTTACCCTACTTTACCCTACCCTTCCCTACTCTACCCTACCTTAGTCTACTCTAGCCCATACATTCTCCATTTGCACGTTATTTTTATATCAACATTGAAATCATAATCTCAATGTTTATTTTAATCTATTTCTTTGAAGTCTTTGAGCCGAAGTATGTGTGTGTGTCCATGTATGTGTGTGTGTCCATGTATGTATGTGTGTGTGTTTGTGCATTGCTGATTCGAACCACACAAAGCAGTCTCTATGACTCCCGGGCCTCGAGGTCCAGCTGCCTGCATCTCTTTTAAAGATACTAAATATATTCTAAATACTCGATAATTTTAACCACAACATGTTTCCTGGTGTAAAACTCAACCTGAAGTATTGTCTTGGCTCCATCCATGTCAGTGTTGCATCAGCAGTTACAGAGCAGAAGATAAATAAACAATAACTGTAATAAAATACAATAAAATCTCTACCTTTATCTTTACAAAGAAAGTAGCATATCTCTAGCGTTAGCATAATATAGAAGCAAGTATAAAATCCTGTATATTCTAATGCAATACTATATAATTGTATGTAAACATCTGTACATGCAGCATTAGGGTCTGGCACAAAGTGACTGCCATAAGTAGCGTGACATCAACTACTAGTGTTTATACCATGGGCTTGAGTGTAATGTGTAATGGTTAATGTGGTCATTCAGGCTGATTAGGGTTAAGCAGTTTCCCTCCTGGGCCTAAGGAGATTACTTCCTGCCACTTCCTCCTCCTCCTCCTCTTCTCTGCACAGACATATGGAGCAGCAGATTGAGCAGAGATAGAGACGGAACAACACAACTCTCTCAGACAATACACAAACTGCATGTAAAGCTAAAGCTACACCTGCCTAGTATTCAATGGATTTCATGTTGTTCCACTTGGATTTTTCCCTGTTTTCTCATTTCACGCTTTAATCGATCATTTCTTCCTGAAGATTTCTAACTGATTATCCAGAATGTTGAGCACGTATTACTGTTGGCGCCCGGTGTATGACGGCTATGAATGTCTGCAGCTGCTGGAGCAAAACGGGGGATTCGGGAACAATGGAGCTCAGCCACCGGCACTGATCCACAACGCACACAACAACGCAGGTACACGACGCACACAACAGCACAGGTACACGACGCACACAACAGCACAGGTACACGACGCACACAACAGCACAGGTACAGAGGGCAGGTACAGGGAGGTGGTCCTGAGGTTTTATTTGTGATTCTAATGCAGTGGAGTCTTGTTATATCTTGTTTTTTCTTCTTGTGGCCTCATGCCCTGTGTGTGTTTACTCCAAAAACTATACAACATTAGATAAATGTGAGTATAACATGTTGGTTACCTTTTACTTAAAGTCAGAAGAAAACTTTAGTGGTTTTTGTGGACTGCAGAGGTTAGAGCAGAGAGAGAGCGGGAGAGAGTGAGATCGGAGAGAGGGGAGAGCCGAGAGGGAGACAGAGGGAGACCGGGAGAGAGGGGAGACCGGGGAGACCGGGGAGACCGGAAAGACCGGGGAGAGACCGGGGGGAGACCGGGGGGAGACCGGGGAGAGACCGGGGGGAGACCGGGGGGAGACCGGGGAGAGAGGGGAGACCGGGGAGAGAGGGGAGACCGGAGAGAGGGGAGACCGGAGAGAGGGGAGACCGGAGAGAGGGGAGACCGGAGAGACCGGGGAGAGAGGGAGAGCGAAGGAGAGCAAAGGAGAGCAAGAGCAAAGGAGAGCAAGAGCAAAGGAGAGCAGAGCGAAGGAGCAGAGCGAAGGAGCAGAGCGAAGGAGCAGAGCGAAGGAGCAGAGCGAAGGAGCAGAGCGAAGGAGCAGAGCCAAGGAGCAGAGCGAAGGAGCAGAGCCAAGGAGCAGAGCGAAGGAGCAGAGCCAAGGAGCAGAGCGAAGGAGCAGAGCGAAGGAGCAGAGCGAAGGAGCAGAGCGAAGGAGCAGAGCGAAGGAGCAGAGCCAAGGAGCAGAGCGAAGGAGCAGAGCGAAGGAGCAGAGCCAAGGAGCAGAGCGAAGGAGCAGAGCCAAGGAGCAGAGCGAAGGAGCAGAGCGAAGGAGCAGAGCGAAGGAGCAGAGCGAAGGAGCAGAGCGAAGGAGCAGAGCGAAGGAGCAGAGCGAAGGAGCAGAGCGAAGGAGCAGAGCGAAGGAGCGAAGGAGAGGAGCAGAGCGAAGGAGCGAAGGAGAGGAGCAGAGCGAAGGAGCGAAGGAGAGGAGCAGAGCGAAGGAGAGGAGCAGAGCGACAGGTTTTTTCTCTTAAGCCTAGCGTACATCGGACTGGCAACTGATTATATCCGTCGCATATGAGTTGCTGCCCCGCACACATGGACAATCTGACGAAAACGGGCAGCTCCAGTATCAGACCAGTCTCAGGAATAACAGCGCGTACATCGACAGCAACTGTCCGTCAACTACAGTGTGTTTTCTGACATAAACTGTTGCGGGCGCGCACTACACGCAATACACACATGTTGTCGGAGCGGCGCATGGAGCGCGCACATCGGGTCATATCTCCGAAACTGAGGACAACTAGTTGCCGAAAAGTAGAACACGGGCAACTGACTGAAACTGGAGACCGACTGTTTATCTCCAGTTGTAAGAGCGCTCACATCAACCGATTTCAACTGATCATCTCCATCATCTCCTCTCAGTTGCCAAAAGCCGCCTTGCAACTAGTTGTCCCCAGTTTCTCTGTCGATGTACGCTAGGCTTTAGTGTTTGCACTTCACCATTTTCTTTATGATAACTTTTACTTTCACTCCTTACTTTTATACACGCAAGGCAAGTTCATTTGTATAACACAGTTCATACACAGGAAAACTCAAAGTGCCTTAAAAACTAGTGAAGATTCAATCCCTCCGTTTTTGCAGCTAAACAGAACAGTTTTAACCTGGATTTGAACATTGTCGGAGAAGAAGCCTGTCTCACATTCTCAGGAAGACGGTTCTAGATTTTTAGCTGTATGAATCTTTAGGTACCATTTGGTTTTAGTTGTGTGCGTGATCCTCGTGGACAGCGTTGGGTGTGAGAAAAGGTCTCTGTATTGAGAGGATTGTGGTTCTCCTTCACCATCTGTTCACCTTTTACTTCAGGAGGCACAATGTTTGATCTCTGCCTCTTTCCAAAGGATCATGGGAGTTCAAAGTTCAAGTCAAAACACTGTGGAATTAGGCAAAATGTTTCTTATCTATGTCTCCTACAGGGATCAATGAACTCTCTATCGCTAATGCAAAATGCCAGTGAGTTGAAACGCACAGGTCTGCAGTGACATTTAGATACACCTTAGATTAGGGGTCTCCAACCTGTGGCTCAGCAGCCCCTTTCAGGTAGCTCCCCAAAGGATATAGAATTTAACAAATGATCTTGAATGATTCCCTTTGAGTCATCACACATCGATTATAAGTAAAAATATTAACGGCTTATTAACCGAGGGCGAGGTCTGTACAGAGAAATATCAGACTTGGTTTTGTGTGATTACGGGCTGTGGACCGATTGTCATGGTAACGGTCCGTGGAAAGATATCAAATGTGATAAGCGTTGTTCGGACCAATTGTCATGGTAACGGTCCGAGATGGGAAAATATCAGACCGCAAATTAACCAATCAGAGCGCGCGTACGGGCCAAAGTCATATAATAAAGGGTTATACAGTATTATGGTATTTTTTTTATACATCTGTTTTAGACAATACATAGATTTGTATTGTGAATGCTAGCTCTCTGCCTCTTCTGTTGTATACAAGCAGCTCTCGGATGGAAAAAGGCTGGAGGCTCCTAGGGCTATGAAGTGGTAGAAATGTGAAAATTCGATAGTGCTGGGATATTTGGGCCACAATTCAATATTATTGTGATTCAGCAAGTTTTGTGATTAAATTCTGCGATTGCAATTCAAGACATTACAAAAACGGAAGAAAATGCTACGTATTATGGTCTGTACATTGTTACAGAAATTACATTTATAGAGTCACAACAAGCAGACATCATAGAGTTATTGAATGAAATATTGCGATACTTTTCTACTGTATCGATTTAACTCCACGTGCAAAATATCGCGATACTGAACAGATTTTTTTCCCCTCGTCAGGCGTGTTCGACCCGGACCCGGCTGGGAGCGGTCTGATGGATATCCTGAGGGGAGGGACCGAGCGCTTTCTCACCAACATCAAGGACACGTCTTCCAAAGTGATCCAGTCCGTTGCCAGGTAACCAAACCATCTTCTACCGCACTATTCAGCCACGCCCTGAGCCCTCCCTCTGTCCGACCATCACCCCAATTATCACATTTGATTTTCTCATTTTGAATTATCCCATTGTTTGTTCCCATTTTGTTTATTTTCTTTCTATTCTCTGTCCAAATCCCTCATGGCCCACTTTGTGTCTGCAGCCCAAGGTAAATACAGGCCCCTGAGTGTGTGCTAGTTATGTTTTTCTCTGCCTTTTTCGGCTCTTGTAAATCCACTCATCGGAAAGCAGTCTGAATGAAGCATGTGGTGACTGTTGTGTGTCGGAGAGACCTCACGCAAAATCGTCCAGTGTGAACTTTTTAACCACGTTTTTAACACCATCCGATTGTTTAGCTCCATCCGTGCTAATATTAGGAACTTTTAGCACAAGCGTCTGTCTAAACACAGTAAAATAAAACCGCAAACATGTACGTTACAAAGACTTAAAGTTAGCAACTGTTGGAACTATTTTCAAGGTACATAATTAAACATGGTAAAGCCGTATTTTTTATATCTGAGCCGTGGTAAAGATACTTAAAGGTATATTGGAGGATTTTTCCCAAATGTCGGGAAAGAACCGCCCTCTCCACTTTTTGAATAAAACTTTCTTGGTCTTATTTGACGAGCACGTGTCACCAGAATGATTGACAATTGGGAGGACCAATAGTCTTGATGATCCACAAGTAGAAAATCCTCCTATACACCTTGAAGGAATTGAAACGCGTTAAAAGAGAGAATCGAAAGAACTGTTATTGACATGCTATAGCTTACTGTCGTTCTCCAGATGATTCCCTTTCTTTTCATTGTACTCTTAGCTTCAGATTCTTCTAGCTCAGTAGCCGTTTATGTCACAGATAAGGATTGATCAAGCTCTACCTGGCCTTAGTAACCACCTTAGCAACACGTCTGCTGTTTTGGCACAAAGCAGAACAAGGAAACAAGGAAATTGGCTCTAGCTATCTCTCAGTCCGTCCACTCAGAATCTTCGGCCTACAGTATGGTCCAACTCCGCTCTCACAAACCGTGAAGTAAATCGTGATATGTTTTGTTGTGTGTAGCAGTATTAGCCTGTGCAATGTTGGATATTTATGATAAAGCTTAATAACGTAATATCCCAATTTCACCACTAGATGCCAGTGTTTGCTCTCTGGTCTCTCTCTCGGTCTTTGATCTCTCTCTCTGGTCTTTTTGTCTCTGTCTCTCTCTCTCTCTCTCTGTCCCTCTCTGGTCTCTGGCTCTCTCTCTGTCATTCTCTCTACTCTCTATCTCTGCTCTTTCTCTGTCTCTGTTCTCTGTGTCTCTCTGGTTTCTGTCTCTCTTTCCATCTCTCTGCTCTCTCTTTCTGGTCTCTCACTCTAAGTCTCTGGTCTCTCTCTCTCTCTCCAGTCTCTGTCTCTCACTCTGGTCTCTCTCACTCTGGTCTCTGTCTCTCTCCGGTCTCTGTCTCTCTCCGGTCTCTGTCTCTCTCCGGTCTCTGTCTCTCACTCTTTCTGATCTCTCTCACTCTGGTCTCTCTCTCTCTGGTCTTTTTGTCTCTGTCTCTCTCTCTCTCAGTCCCTCTCTGGTCTCTGGCTCTCTCTCTGTCATTCTCTCTACTCTCTATCTCTGCTCTCTTTCTCTGTCTCTGTTCTCTGTGTCTCTCTGGTTTCTGTCTCTCTTTCCATCTCTCTCTGCTCTCTCTTTCTGGTCTCTCACTCCAAGTCTCTGGTCTCTCTCTATCTCTCTCTCTCACTCTGGTCTCTCTCACTCTGGTCTCTCTCACTCTGGTCTCTGTCTCTCTCTGGTCTCTGTCTCTCTCTGGTCTCTGTCTCTCACTCTTTCTGATCTCTCTCACTCTGGTCTCTCTCTCTCTGGTCTTTTTGTCTCTCTCTCTCTCTCTCTCTCTGTCCCTCTCTGGTCTCTGTCTCTCTCTCTGTCATTCTCTCTACTCTCTATCTCTGCTCTCTTTCTCTGTCTCTGTTCTCTGTGTCTCTCTGGTTTCTGTCTCTCTTTCCATCTCTCTCTCTGCTCTCTCTTTCTGGTCTCTCACTCTAAGTCTCTGGTCTCTCTCTCTCTCCGGTCTCTGTCTCTCACTCTGGTCTCTCTCACTCTGGTCTCTCTCACTCTGGTCTCTGTCTCTCTCTGGTCTCTGTCTCTCTCCGGTCTCTGTCTCTCACTCTGGTCTCTCTCTCTCTGGTCTTTTTGTCTCTGTCTCTCTCTCTCTGTCCCTCTCTGGTCTCTGGCTCTCTCTCTGTCATTTTCTCTACTCTCTATCTCTGCTCTCTTTCTCTGTCTCTCACTCCAAGTCTCTGTGTCTCGCTTGTCTATGCCCCTCTCTGGTTTCTGTCTCTCTTTCCATCTCTCTCTCTGCTCTCTTTCTGGTCTCTCACTCCAAGTCTCTGTGTCTCGCTTGTCTATGCCCCTTTCTGGTCTCTGTCTCTCTCTCTGGTCTCTGTCTCTCTCTCTGGTCTCTGTCTCTCTCTCTGGTCTCTCTCTCTCTCTGGTCTCTCTCTCTCTCTGGTCTCTGTCTCTCTCTGGTCTCTCTCTCTCTCTGGTCTCTCTCTCTCGCTGGTCTCTGTCTCTCACTCTTTCTGATCTCTCTCACTCTGGTCGAGAGAGACCAGAGTGAGAGAGACTAGTCTTTCTCTCTCTCTTGTCTCAAGTCTTTCTCACTTTCACCCTGGTCTCCTTCTCAAGTCATTATGTAACTCCCCAATCCCTCCAGTAGGGGCCAATATTTTGTTCGTCTTGACTCTCATTCTTTATCTTTATCCATATAATTACCTGGATCATATCTAGGATCCAAAATGAACTCACTAATTTTCAGCGCTGTGTGGACGAGTGAGTGGTCAGTGAGTCCAACACTAATGACGTAGCTTCAGCGCTAACGATCATCCACATGAAACCTAATTACATCTCGCTTCTGTCCTGTTGTCTCCGGCTCCATCTTTGTCATTAATCCTTGCTGTGTTTTTTGTTTTGTTTTGTGGCTTTTTAGAATATTCTCTTTATTCTGCGTAGAAACTGAATCGAACCCACTCATAACAATCAACTTTCTATGTTTCTCTAGTTTTGATGACTGATTTTTTTTACATTTTCCTGTTTTTCACTTGCAGCTACGCCAAAGGAGACTTGGATATTTCGTACATTACCTCCAGAATAGCAGGTGGGACTTTAAGATTCTTTTGGTCTATTTTTTTTTCATACATAACCTTAAATGTGATCTAGTTTTTATCTAAATGAGTAGAATCCGAGTCTGTGAACAAACACCTCCCACTCTGCAAATAAATGTGGAGAATAAGCATTAAAGCGTATGATTATTTCCATTAATATACCTGTGCATTAGTTTCAGCAAATCAGTGGTTTTTACAATGCTTTGCTCCATCTCTGTGTGCAACATCTCTCAAGTAGTCTCTGGTCTCTCTCTGGTCTCTCTAAGGTCTCTCTCTGGTCTCTCTCTGGTGTCTCTCAGGTCTCTCTCAAGTCTCTCTCGGGTCTCTCTCTGGTCTCTCTCAGGTCTCTCTCAGGTCTCTCTCGGGTCTCTCTCTCGGGTCTCTCTCTGGTATCTGTCTGGTCCATCTCTTGTCCCTCTCTGGTCTCTCTCTGGTCTCTCTCTCTGGTCTCTCTCTCTGGTCTCTCTCTGGTCTCTCTCTGGTCGCTCTCTCTCTGGTCGCTCTCTCTCTGGTCGCTCTCTCTCTGGTCTCTCTGTGGGCCTCTGATCTTCCTCTCCTGTCGCTCTCTTGGTATTCCTGTGGTCTCTCTCTCTGGTCTCTCTCTCTCCGTGGTCTCCTTATGGTCTCTCTCCGGTCTCTCTCTGGTCTCTCTCTCTCTCCGGTCTCTCTCTCTGGTCTCTCTCTCTCTCTGGTCTCTCTCTCTGGGCTTCCTCTTTGCTGGTATCTTTAATAGACCCCAGAGAGAGACCAGACAAATTACAAATTACAGATACAATACATTCATGGTTCAGGACAATAGGTTCTTTACACAGACATAAACACACCCCCCTGGCAACTTTTTCTGTTATTTTACTGTTTGTTTGTGTGTGTGTGTGTGTGTGTTTTGTAGTGATGTCGTACCCGGCTGAGGGAGTGGAGTCAGCCATAAAGAACAACATAGAAGACGTGCGTTTGTTCCTGGACTCTCGACACGCCGGTCACTACGCCGTCTACAACCTCTCCAAGCGCTCCTACAGGCCCTCGCGCTTCCACAACCGGGTAAAGCCAGCCGCAGTCCTAGTCCAAGTTTATTTGTAAAAAACAGTCCATACACAAGGAAACTCAAAGTGCTTAACAAAACAAGTTAGAAACAAGGCGTTGAAATCATAAATAATCACAGTGTATTGACAAGAGTGATGATACAGTCCTCCAGTTGTTGCAGCAAAACAGATGTGAACATTGTTAGAGGAGAGGCCTGTCTCACATTATCAGGAAGACTTTCAGATTTTAGCTGCGTAAATCTGCATCCTCATGTAAAATCCTGACTCTGAGACCAGCAGGAGGCCAGTCCCTGTGCTCTTCATAGTCCCAGTTGGTTCATATGTTTAGTGACATATGTGACAGATGTACTTTGGAACAAGGCAATGAAGAGACTTGTAACAAACAGAGCTGCTTTAAAGTCTGTTGTTGTATTTCTCAGATATAGTTTTTTTTATGTGTGTGTTTTCCGCAGGTCTCTGAATGTAACTGGCAGCTGCGACGAGCTCCGAACCTGCGCAGTCTGTTCAGCGTGTGTAAAAACATGCACCTGTGGCTGAAGCAGGACCAAAGGAACATCTGTATCGTCCACTGTCTGGTCAGTGTCTGGGTCAGGGTCTGTTCAGTGAGGGATAAAAATGTCCCTCTCTTGTCTCTCTCTGGTCTCTCTCTGGTCTCTCTCTGGTCTCTCTCTGGTCTCTCTCTGGTCTCTCTCTGGTCTCTCTCTGGTCTCTCTCTGGTCCATCTCTTGTCTAAGTAAGTAAGTAAGTAAGCTTTATTTATATACCGCCTTTCACAGACCAGAGTCACAAAGCGGTTTACAATTGTTAATTTTGGGCACTTGTCTCTCACTCCACACAGAGATGGGAGCGGGGTCGCCGAACAGGAGGCGCATGCCAGACCTATTGTACATATTTTTAGTGGTAGGGGAAACCGGAGTACCCGGAGGAAACCTACGCACACACGGGGAGAACATGCAAACTCCACTCAGAAAGGCCCTGGTCCGACCGGGATTCGAACCCAGGACCTTCTTGCTGAGAGGCGAGAGTGCTATCCACTCAGCCACAGTGCCGTCTCTCTCTTTGGTCTTTTTCTCTGGTTTCTCTCCCTCTGGTCTCTCTCTTTGGTCTTTTTCTCTGGTTTCTCTCCCTCTGGTCTCTCTCTTTGGTCTTTTTCTCTGGTTTCTCTCCCTCTGGTCTCTCTCTCTCTCTGATCCCTCTGGTTTCCCTCTCTGGTTTCTCTCTCTGGTCCCTCTCTGGTCTCTCGCTCTGATCCCTCTGGTTTCTCTCTCTGGTCCCTCTTTGGTCTCTCTCTGCTCCCTACCTGGTTGCTCTCTCTTTGTGGTTTCTTCTTCTCCCTCTGTGGAAAAAAAACAACCTTTTTTCTCTTTTCTAAGTAAGTAATAAGTAATTTCACAGACCAGAGGCACATGGGAGCGGGGTCACCAAGACTGTTGATTTTAAGATTCAGATCTTTTTTTTATCCCTAGAGAGCCAGTGAAGTGAGGCCTCTTAGAAGGTTCTCTACTAATACAAAAAACTTTTATTTATTATATTATTCTCCTCATATTTGACCTTCTGTGTTCAGGACGGCCGGGCGGCGTCTGCGGTGGCGGTCTGCTCCTTCCTCTGCTTCTGTCGTCTCTTCTCCACGGCTGAAGCTGCCGTCTACATGTTCTCTATGAAGCGATGTCCTCCGGGAATCGCACCCTCACACAAAAGGTACATGTATATGTAAGAGTGAGTTGGAGCAAAACTTTGTCCATGAGCACTTCCCTAGTGGGTTAGCATTGTCTATCTGTATCATGGATCTATTATAATATCTGGATATGGTATTACTAGCTTGGAGCTGAAGGACCCATGTGCTCGGGGGATTCTCGCGGTACTGCAGACTAAACAAGACTAAATTTACGAGGGCTACCCGGAATTGTTCCCCATAGAACTCAATGTAAACTAAAACAGCTCGACCTCAGCTGACTGAGAACCTGACAGAGAACCTGACAGAGAACCTGACAGAGAACCTGACAGAGAACCTGACAGAGAACCTGACAGAGAACCTGACAGAGAACCTGACAGAGAACCTGACAGAGAACCTGACAGAGAACCTGACAGAGAACCTGACAGAGAACCTGACAGGGGATCCTTTTTCTTCTTAAATTCTTAGTTTTTCTTTAAATCCACACTTTACTGCCACAAACTCTGCTCGTTTGGCTCTATCTCTAACTCACAGACACATGTGTGACTGCTGTTGTGTGTCTGATTGTGTTGCAGGTACATAGAGCACATGTGTGACTGCTGTTGTGTGTCTGGTTGTGTTGCAGGTACATAGAGCACATGTGTGACTGCTGTTGTTGTGTCTGGTTGTGTTGCAGGTACATAGAGCACATATGTGACTGCTGTTGTGTGTCTGGTTGTGTTGCAGGTACATAGAGCACATGTGTGACTGCTGTTGTGTGTCTGGTTGTGTTGCAGGTACATAGAGCACATGTGTGACTGCTGTTGTGTGTCTGGTTGTGTTGCAGGTACATAGAGCACATGTGTGACTGCTGTTGTGTGTCTGGTTGTGTTGCAGGTACATAGAGCACATGTGTGACTGCTGTTGTGTGTCTGGTTGTGTTGCAGGTACATAGAGCACATATGTGACTGCTGTTGTGTGTCTGGTTGTGTTGCAGGTACATAGAGCACATGTGTGACTGCTGTTGTGTGTCTGGTTGTGTTGCAGGTACATAGAGCACATGTGTGACTGCTGTTGTGTGTCTGGTTGTGTTGCAGGTACATAGAGCACATATGTGACTGCTGTTGTGTGTCTGGTTGTGTTGCAGGTACATAGAGCACATGTGTGACTGCTGTTGTGTGTCTGGTTGTGTTGCAGGTACATAGAGCACATATGTGACTGCTGTTGTGTGTCTGGTTGTGTTGCAGGTACATAGAGCACATGTGTGACTGCTGTTGTGTGTCTGGTTGTGTTGCAGGTACATAGAGCACATGTGTGACTGCTGTTGTGTGTCTGGTTGTGTTGCAGGTACATAGAGCACATGTGTGACTGCTGTTGTGTGTCTGGTTGTGTTGCAGGTACATAGAGCACATATGTGACTGCTGTTGTGTGTCTGGTTGTGTTGCAGGTACATGGAGCACATGTGTGACTGCTGTTGTGTGTCTGGTTGTGTTGCAGGTACATAGAGCACATGTGTGACTGCTGTTGTGTGTCTGGTTGTGTTGCAGGTACATAGAGCACATGTGTGACTGCTGTTGTGTGTCTGGTTGTGTTGCAGGTACATAGAGCACATGTGTGACTGCTGTTGTGTGTCTGGTTGTGTTGCAGGTACATAGAGTACATGTGTGACTGCTGTTGTGTGTCTGGTTGTGTTGCAGGTACATAGAGCACATGTGTGACTGCTGTTGTGTGTCTGGTTGTGTTGCAGGTACATAGAGCACATGTGTGACTGCTGTTGTGTGTCTGGTTGTGTTGCAGGTACATAGAGCACATGTGTGACTGCTGTTGTGTGTCTGGTTGTGTTGCAGGTACATAGAGCACATATGTGACTGCTGTTGTGTGTCTGGTTGTGTTGCAGGTACATAGAGTACATGTGTGACATGATGGCAGAGGAGCCCATCGTGCCTCACTGTAAACCAATCACCATCCACTCCATCGCCATGACGCCCGTACCTCTGTTCAACAAACAACGCAACGGCTGCCGGCCCTTCTGTGAGGTGTATGTGGGCGACGAGAGAGTGCTCACCACGTCGCAGGAGTACGACCGCATGCAGTAAGCAGCCGTTAAAACTACGAGAACTCCCAGAGCCGCCATTTTGACTGCTCCCATTCAAACCAATCCCAAAATTGTTTGTTTTCTACCAGATTTATGAACGTTTTTTTTTGTTTCCTTTGTTGCCCCCGAGTCCTGTCCCCCCCAGTCAAATTGACTGCTCCGGGAGTCCTGGTGTTAAGTTAGTGACGTGTCCTCATCGTGTCTTTTTGTTCAGGGATTTCAAAATGGAGGACGGCAAAGCAGAGATCCCTCTGAACGTGACGGTCCAGGGCGACGTGCTGGTGGTCATCTATCACGCTCGATCCACTCTGGGAGGGCGTCTCCAGGCCAAGGTCTGATCCAGTCTGATCCAGTCTACTCCGTGTGTGATAGAGGTGTCAAAAGGGAGGGGGGGGTGGGCTGCTGCAGGTTTTCATTCCAACCAAGCAGGAGCACAGCAGACTCCACCCATTTCCTCCTGTGGGTCCAGTCTGACCTTGGGGATGGTTGGAGTCTTCTCTGGAATCGGTTTGACACTTCTGCTTTATGTGGTGTTTGAGAAGGTATTAAACTGTGTGTCTGTGTGTGTGTCTCTGTGTTTGTGTGTCTGTGTGTGTGTGTGTGTCGGTGTCTCTGTCTTTGTGTGTGTCTCTGTCTGTGTGTGTATCCGTCTCTCTGTGTGTGTCTCTCTGTTTGTGGTGTCTGTCTGTGTCGCTCTGTGCGTGTGTGTCTGTGTGTGTCGGTGTATCTGTCTCTCTGTGTGGTGTCTGTCTGTGTCGCTCTGTGTGTGTGTGTGTTCTGTGTCTGTATGTTGTCTGTCTCTGTGTGTTGTGTGTGTGTGTTGTGCAGATGGCTTCCATGAAGATGTTCCAGGTCCAGTTCCACACAGGATTTGTTCCAAGAAACGCGACCACAGTGAAGTTTGCAAAGTGAGTATTTCAGAATCTATTTATTTGTATAGCACATTTTATAAACTGTATCCAGTGCTTATATCCAATAATCGGGGTGGAGCTGTAGCAGAGGAGAAAACAAAAGTGTGTGTGTGTGTGTGTGTGTAGGTACGACCTGGATGCGTGTGACATCCAGGAGAAGTACCCAGACTTGTTCCAGATCAACCTGAACATAGAAGTAGAACCCAGAGATCGACCCTCGGCCAAGACGCCGCCGTGGGAGGGCATCCAGACCAAGGGCCTCAATCCCAAGATCCTCTTCTCCTCCCGCGACGAGCAGCAGGAGATCCTGAGCAAGTTTGGTGAGTGGCCTTTAAGTTAAAGCTGTGGTTATTCTTTTTCAGACTTGTAGTTTTCTCCATCTCCATCCCTGCTAAGGTCACAGCCTCTCTCTCCTCTCTTTCTCTCCTCTCTCTCTCTCTCTCTTTTCTCCCCTCTCTATATCCTCTTTCTCCACTCTCTCTACTCTCTTCTCTCCCTACTCTCTCCTCTCACTCTCTTCTTTCTCTATCTTCTATCCCCTCTCTCTCACTCCTTTCTCTCTACCTTTTCACCTCTCTCTCTCCTCTCCACTGTCTCCTCTCCTCTCCTTCTCTCTCTTTCTCTCTCTGTCTCTCTTTCTCTCGCCGCTCTCCCCTCTCCCCTTTCCCCTCTCTACTCTCCCCTCTCACTCTTACTCTCTCCTCTCTATCTCTCTCCTCCTGGTAAGTTAAAACTGTGTTTATTCTTTTTTAGACTTCTAGTTTCCATCTCCATCCCTGTTAATGTCACAAACGTGTATTAGTTCTTCACAGCCTCACTCTCTCTCTTACTCCTCACTAACTCTCTCACTCTCTTCTCACTCTCTCCTCATTCTCTCTCACCTCTCTTACTTTCACACCCCATTATCTCCTCTCTCTTTCCTCTCTCCTCATTCTCTCTCTCACCCCTCCCTCCTCTCTTACTCTCACACCCTTCTCTCTCCTCTCTCTCTCATCTCTCCCCTCTCTCACTCACCCCTCTCTCTCCTTGTTCTCACCCTTCTCATCTCCCTCTCTCTCCTCTCTCTCACCCCTCTCTCTCCTTGTTCTCACCCTTCTCATCTCCCTCTCTCTCCTCTCTCTCACCCCTCTCTCTCCTTGTTCTCACCCTTCTCATCTCCCTCTCTCTCCTCTCTCACACACCCCTCACGCTCCTCTCTCTCACCCTTATCTTCCTCTCTCTCCTCTCTCACACACCCCTCACGCTCCTCTCTCTCACCCTTATCTTCCTCTCTCTCCTCTCTCACACACCCCTCTCTCCTTGTTCTCCCCCTTCTCATCCCCCTCTCTCTCTCAGGTAAACCAGAGCTCCCCCGTCAGCCCGGGTCCTCTGTGTTCTACGAGTCCGAGTCTCCGCAGCCGGCTCAGACTCCAGACAGCGCCAACGCCACAGACGCAGAGTCTCCCGCCGACTCCAACGCCAACAACTTCTTCCAGACGCTGGACTGGGAAGGTACGGATCCACAGGTCATCAGAAGTACCAGACTCTGTTAGGGCAAAAAATACTCATTATCGACCCTGAAATTATGTCTGTCGAGATGAGATAGCTGTCATAGATGTTAAATGGTGGCTTAGAGTGGTTCATCCTGTGTTTGCCTAGGTTTCCTCTGGGTGCTCCGGTTTCCTCTACCACTAAAAAAGCCTGTAGTAGTAGTACGAATTTTCAATCAAACTTATGCAACATGAAACTATAAGCAAGACATGAAATAAAAAGGCTTGGCAAGCGCTAATTTGGCTCCTAACTCCTCTCGGATTCAGATACTTTGCCATTTGCAGACGGACACAGGCCCAAACCCTCTCTGACCACACACCGGCCGAGCATCAAGAGCGCTAGCGGCAATAAGGGAATAGTCTTTTTCTGACCAATTTATGTTTCTAGACACTTCTGGAGCTCGGGATGAGGGACAGAGCGGATCCTTCAACGACCAGGACACTCTGAGCGACCAGTCGGACGGAGAGTCTGTGTCCTACTCTGCCCCCAGCGCGGAGCCTCTGTCCCGGGACACCAGCGAACCACTGTTCGATGCAGACTTCCAGGTGCGGCAGCTTACGTCTCTCTCTCTCTGTCTGTCTCTACTCTTTATGTCTCTGCTGTCTATGTCTCTCTGTCTGTCTGTCGCTCTCTCTCTCTACTCTGTCTCTCTCTATGTCTCTGTCATTCTATCTCTGTCTCTCAGGTCTCTCTCTCTCTCCACTCTTTGCTGTCCATCTCTCTGCTCAGTCTCTCTCTCGCTCTACTCAATCTCTCTCTCGCTCTGCTCAGTCTCTCTCTCGCTCTCGCTCTGCTCAGTCTCGCTCTGCTCGGTCAATCTATCTCTCTCTCGCTCTGCTCCGTC
Source organism: Knipowitschia caucasica (assembly GCA_964034765.1). Taxonomy (NCBI): domain Eukaryota; kingdom Metazoa; phylum Chordata; class Actinopteri; order Gobiiformes; family Gobiidae; genus Knipowitschia; species Knipowitschia caucasica. The sequence continues at coordinate 2,215,406 of OZ035831.1, forward strand.
TCTCTCTCTCGCTCTGCTCCGTCTCTCTCTCTCGCTCGCTCTCAGTCTCTCTCTCGCTCTGCTCAGTCTATCTCTCTCTCGCTCTGCTCAGTCTATCTCTCTCTCGCTCTGCTCAGTCCATCTCTCTCTCGCTCTGCTCAGTCTATCTCTCTCTCGCTCTGCTCAGTCTATCTCTCTCGCTCTGCTCAGTCTCTCTCTCTCGCTCTGTTCAGTCTCTCTCTCTCGCTCTGCTCAGTCTCTCTCTCTCGCTCTGCTCAGTCTCTCTCTCTCGCTCTGCTCAGTCTATCTCTCTCTTGCTCTGCTCAGTCTATCTCTCTCTCTCTCGCTCTGCTCAGTCTATCTCTCTCGCTCGCTCTCAGTCTCTCTCTCGCTCTGCTCAGTCTCTCTCTCTCGCTCTGCTCAGTCTATCTCTCTCTCGCTCTGCTCAGTCTATCTCTCTCTCGCTCTGCTCAGTCTATCTCTCTCTCGCTCTGCTCAGTCTATCTCTCTCGCTCTGCTCAGTCTCTCTCTCTCGCTCTGCTCAGTCTCTCTCTCTCGCTCTGCTCAGTCTCTCTCTCTCGCTCTGCTCGGTCTATCTCTCTCTCGCTCTGCTCGGTCTATCTCTCTCTCGCTCTGCTCGGTCTCTCTCTCTCGCTCTGCTCAGTCTATCTCTCTCTCGCTCTGCTCGGTCTCTCTCTCTCTCTCTCTCGCTCTGCTCGTTCTATCTCTCTCTCTCTCTCGCTCTGCTCGTTCTATCTCTCTCTCTCTCTCGCTCTGCTCGTTCTATCTCTCTCTCTCGCTCTGCTTGGTCTATCTCTCTCGCTCTGCTCAGTCTCTCTCTCGCTCTGCTCGGTCTATCTCTCTCTCTCTCTGCTCGGTCTATCTCTCTCTCGCTCTGCTCGGTCTATCTCTCTCTCGCTCTGCTCGGTCTATCTCTCTCTCTCTCTCGCTCTGCTCGGTCTATCTCTCTCTCTCTCTCGCTCTGCTCGGTCTATCTCTCTCTCTCTCTCGCTCTGCTCGGTCTATCTCTCTCTCTCTTGCTCTACTCGGTCTATCTCTCTCTCGCTCTGCTCGGTCTATCTCTCTCTCTCTCTCTCGCTCTGCTCGGTCTATCTCTCTCTCTCTCTTGCTCTGCTCGGTCTATCTCGCTCTCGCTCTGCTCGGTCTATCTCTCTCTCGCTCTGCTCGGTCTCTCTCTCTCTCGCTCTGCTCGGTCTATCTCTCTCTCTCGCTCTGCTCCGTCTCTCTCTCTCCTCAGTCTCTCTTTTGCTCTGCTCCGTCTCTCTCTCTCGCTCTGCTGCATCTCTCTCTCTCTGTCTCTGTTCTCTCTCACTCTGTCTCTTTCTCTCTGTGTCTGCTAATCCTGCTTCACCTTCTGATACACACCCATATTCTGATCACTTTAAAACCACATTTCCCATGTCGTTTGCCTCCAGACCCCTCCTCCCTCTGCTCCGGAGCCGGCCGCAGACACGGCCGACCTCCTGGGCTTAAACTCGGACTCTCGAGCAGCAGAAATACAAACCGGCCTCAAGTCCGCCTCCAGCAACAGCGACCTGCTCAACGACATCTTTGCTCCCCCTGCTGGACACTCGGCAGCGGTGCAGGAAGACTTGTTCTTCAGTGGACCCTCCCCAGACCCCAAACGTAACTTCAACATTCTTTCTTTTTAATTCAGTTTAGGGCAGCGACATTCTCCCCACTCAGATCTAGATCAGTCTGTATTTATCCAGAGAGAGAGACCAGAGAGAGAGAGACCAGAGAGAGAGAGACCAGAGAGAGAGAGACCAGAGAGAGAGAGACCAGAGAGAGAGAGACCAGAGAGAGAGAGACCAGAGAGGGAGAGACCAGAGAGGGAGAGACCAGAGAGGGAGAGACCAGAGAGGGAGAGACCAGAGAGGGAGAGACCAGAGAGGGAGAGACCAGAGAGGGAGAGACCAGAGAGGGAGAGACCAGAGAGGGAGAGACCAGAGAGGGAGAGACCAGAGAGGGGGGACCTAAACCTAACCCTAACCAGGGTTTCTCCCTTGATGCTTCCTCAGCTGTAGACGACCTGTTCGATCCATTTGGTGTCGCTGGCTCCGGCTCGGTCTCCTCTCAACAGGATTCTGGTCCGGACCTGTTTGAAAACTTTCTGGGTCCTGAGAGTTCTGCTCCAGCTTCTAACTCCAGCCTCTTCAACCTCAGTGAGTGAATACAGCGGTTTTGCTATTTCTTTGGGAATATTAGAGAGAGAGAGAGAGAGAGGTGGGTGAGAGAGAGAGAGAGAGAGAGAGAGAGGTGGGTAAGAGAGAGGGTGAGAGAGTGAGAGGATGAGAGAGTGAGAGGGGAGAGAGAAAGTGAGAGGGAGGGAGAGGGAGAGAAAGGTGGGTGAGGCAGAGAGAGAGGAAGAGAGGTGGATGGAAGAGTGAGAAAGAGGTGGGGGAGAGAGGGGTGACGGAGAGAGTTACTTTTCCATGTTCCTGTAATGCTTCTAACATGATCAGTAGAAGTTTCCGTTCGTTACAAACACTGTCATTTTTCTGCCTCAAAAAGACAAACTTGTGAACGACGGCCCGAAGATGACGTCGTCCGCCAGTCAGCCCGACCTGCTGGGAGGCTGGGAGAGCTGGGCCACCACCGGGTCCAGTGTCAGCTCCACCAGCAAACCCGGCTACACCAACACAGGTACTGGGGAGTGGGGGAGGAGGGGAGGAGAGGAGAGGAGAGGAGAGGAGGGGAGAGGAGAGGAGGGGAGAGGAATTTTGTGAATTCCTCTGCTCAGTTCTTGATTGTGGTCATGGTCAATGGTTTTCTACGGAGAGGGAGAGACCGGAGAGGGAGAGACCGGAGAGGGAGAGACCGGAGAGGGAGAGACCGGAGAGGGAGAGACCGGAGAGGGAGAGACCGGAGTGGGAGAGACCGGAGTGGGAGAGACCGGAGTGGGAGAGACCGGAGTGGGAGAGACCGGAGTGGGAGAGACCGGAGTGGGAGAGACCGGAGTGGGAGAGACCGGAGTGGGAGAGACCGGAGTGGGAGAGACCGGAGTGGGAGAGACCGGAGTGGGAGAGACCGGAGTGGGAGAGACCGGAGTGGGAGAGACCGGAGTGGGAGAGACCGGAGTGGGAGAGACCGGAGGGGGATATTTTACACACGCCATTAGTTTTTCTACAATAGTTGTTGATCTTGGTCATGGTCCATGCTTTTCTACATCCTCTGCTCCTCACTCCGTGTCCTGCTGGTTTCTCCCACAGCTCCTGGGGCCACATCCATGTCCAAGGCCAAGTCTCAGACATTTGATCCTTTTGCTGATCTGGGAAACTTGGCCTCCAACATTCCTGGTGAGAGAACCTTTTGTACTCTCTCTCTCTCTCTCTCTCCTGAGCCCTCTCAAAACTCTTCTTTCTCGCCTCTCTCGGCTCCCTCTTACCTCTCCCTCTCTCACTCACCTCTCACACACCCCTCCCTCTGATTCCTCTCAAAACTCTTCTTTCTCACCTCTCTCTGGCCTCTTCTCTCTGGCCTCTCTCTCTTGCCTCTTGCCTCTCTCTTGCCTCTTCTCTCTTGCCTCTTCTCTCTTGCCTCTCTCTCTTGCCTCTCTCTCTCTTGCCTCTCTCTCTCTTGCCTCTCTCTCTTGCCTTTCTCTCTTGCATCTCTCTCTTGCATCTCTCTCTGGCCTCTCTCTTGCCTCTCTCTCGCCTCTCTCTCACACCTCTCTCTCGCCTCTCTCGCCTCTCTCACACCTCTCCTTCCTAATCCACTGATCCATGTCCTTCTTCCAGGTTCCTCCAGCAGCAGCACTAGTTTCTCTGGATCCTCTTTCAACCCCAAATCTGCACCTTCTTCATCTAAAGCCCAGAACCAGGCCTGGAACTCGGGCAGAGCTCAGAGCAAAGCCTGGATGCCTTCAGCCGGGTCTGGGTCTGGGTCTGGTTCTGGGTCTGGGTCTGTCCCCAAGCCCCCGCCAGCACCTCAGGCCTCCAAACCCAACTACAACCTCAACTTCTCCAGTGTGATCGGAGGCAGAGAGGACCGGGGGCTGCGCGGACACAACTTTGGTGAGACACAGAAGTATTCGACACACTTTCGGATTTTTGACTCCAGAATGTGAAATTCAGAAGAAAAGTAGAACATGTATATAGGAAGTAAAGGGGGCAGGATGAGCAAAAGGGGAGTGATGGAGAGGGAGGAAGGAGAAGAGAGAGTGGGGAGAGGAGGGAGGGAGGGAGGAGAGGGGAAAAAGGGGGGAAAGAGAGGGAGGGGATGGAGCAGAGGGAGATTAAAGGGCAGGGAGAGGAGATGAGGGGCGGGGGTAGAGAGAAGAGGAGGGTGAGGAGGGAGGAGATAGAGGGGAGGGGAGATGGGGAGGAAAGAAGAAGGAGGAGGGAGAAGAGAGAGAGGTGATAGAAGGGAGGGAGGGGAGAAGTAGGAGAGGCCTGTGTAGGGCAGGTTGGTTTGGGAAGGCTGAGGAGGCAGAAGGCCGAGGAGGCAGAAGGCCGAGGAGGCAGTGTTGAATTTGGATGCAGCCGGAGCAGTTGCAAACAGCATTCAGAGAGACACCATTGTTGCCACATGGTTAAAACTTTCAGAACTTGCTGTATTCATACTAGTTACATGTTGTTGCAGGTTCCAAGCCCAAAGTGAAGGAGGATGACTTTGAGGACTTGCTTTCCACTCAGGGTTTTGCTTCTAAACTTGATAAAAAAGGCCCCAGGACCATCGCCGAGATGCGGAGGCAGGAGATGACGAAAGAGATCGACCCACTCAAACTACAGGTGAGTTTGGAACCACTGCTGTTTGGAAAGAAGAGAGGTTTATTCTACCATCGTCAGGTACCAGAGACTGTATAGAGACGGACAAGGCTAACCCGCTAGCTAGTTTTGCTCCCTGCTAGCTTATGTTCAAATCAGCTTCACTTCACTTCACTGTACTGCTGTCACCTTACATTATGTGCACCATGTGCACTTATATATTGTAAATAGTAACTGTAACTAGGGGTGTGACGATATATCGATTTTTTGATATATTGCGATACTTTCTCTCGCGATTCGATTATTGATATGCATTTGCCAAGTATCAATATCGGTTTTGAAAAAACAAAAACCAAAAACTTTTTATTTTTATTTATTTTTTACTTTATTTTTTTTTTGAATTGGTATCAATACTTAATATATGGCTACATTACGCATCTCCATTATATTTATCATGAAATAAAGAGTATGTTTTCTTTTATTTATGCCATAAATTGGCATATTGTATATTTCTGACCAATATATCAGTAATCGTCATATCGTGATCAAATCGTTATCGTAATATCGTTATCGTGATATTATCGTTATAGTGAGCTTTGTATCGTATCATATCGTGAGGTACCCTTAGGTTCCCACCCCTAACTGTAACCCTATTTTAAATTTTAAAGTGTTTTTTATTCTTTATTTTTATTATCTCTTTCTGACTGTTGCACTGAGCCAAAGCAATTTCCAAGTCTGTGACTTCCTGTTACTTACGTGGCAATAAAAATGATTCTGATTCTGAGCTTCTTCAGCATTAAGGCTAACACTCTGTCAGATACACAAGAGTAGCAGCTCTGAAGTCAAGAAATCCAAGAAAACCAAGGTGCTGGTCCTGGACTGGTTCAGAGAAATCTCGGCATGTACCAGCAATACTGTTACCATAGCAACACATTGCTCACCAACAGCGGTTTTTTCAACATGTGATTATATATTCACCAGGTTCAGCACTGAAATATAAAAAAGAAATCACTTAAAACTAGTGACTCCGGTCTCTGATTCTGGTCTCTTTTCTGTAACGTCCCTGGTCTCTGGTCTCTGGGCTGTAACGTCCCTGGGCTCTGGTCTTCAACATCTCTGGTCTCTGGTCTCTGACGTCCCTGCTCTCTGGTCTCTGACATGTCCCTGGTCTCTGGTCTTTAACATCCCTGCTCTCTGGTCTCAGATCCTGGACTGGATCGAGGGGAAGGAGAGGAACATCCGTGCTCTTCTGTCCACGCTGCACACGGTGCTGTGGGAGGGAGAGACTCGCTGGAAGGTCGTGGGGATGGCCGACCTGGTGACTCCCGACCAGGTCAAGAAGCTCTACAGGAGAGCTGCTCTGGTGGTGCATCCCGACAAGGTACCAGCAGCTATAGACCCAGGACTGAGGCTGTAGACCCAGGACTGAGGCTGTAGACCCAGGACTGAGGCTGTAGACCCAGGACTGAGGCTGTAGACCCAGGACTGAGGCTGTAGACCCAGGACTGAGGCTGTAGACCCAGGACTGAGGCTGTAGACCCAGGACTGAGGCTGTAGACCCAGGACTGAGGCTGTAGACCCAGGACTGATGCTGTAGACCCAGGACTGATGCTGTAGACCCAGGACTGATGCTGTAGACCCAGGACTGAGGCTGTAGACCCAGGACTGAGGCTGTAGACCCAGGACTGATGCTGTAGACCCAGGACTGAGGCTGTAGACCCAGGACTGAGGCTGTAGACCCAGGACTGAGGCTGTAGACCCAGGACTGAGGCTGTAGACCCAGGACTGAGGCTGTAGACCCAGGACTGAGGCTGTAGATCCAGGACTGAGGCTGTAGACCCAGGGGTCACCAACCTTTTTGAAACCAAGAGCTACTTCTTTGGTACTGATTAATGCGAAGGGCGACCAGTTTGTTACACACTTAAATAAATTGCCAGAAATAGTCCATTTGCTCAATTTACCTTTAACTATATATTATTATTAGGGCTGTCAAAATGATTGCGTTAACTCACGTTAATTACATTTTTCATTAACGCATGTCCGAATGACCCGCCCATTTATCCATAATATCACTCAGAATAGAACTGTGTCATTACATTTGAGAATCTCATTTAACTTCAGTTGGAGTGGATTTGAAATAGAATGTTGAAAATGTGATTCATTGTGAGTTAACTCATCATTTCAACTAAAACATTGAATTGTTTGACAGCCCTAATTGTACAAATAATAACTCATGTAAAATAGTAAAGTCAACTCTCACATGTTTAAATAAATCCTGTCACACTGATGATCTCACCGGAGTTGCCTGGGAAACCAAAGCGGTCCCTTTTACGCTGCTACTTCCTCCTCTTCAGAACAAAAACAAAGTGAAGCCGTTTGAGATCATTACATGTGTTTCTACTGTAGGTTTATGTGACCGTTCTACACTCATAATTTCAACTCATTTAACTGTGATGTCGTGAACGAAGACACAGTTCTTTATTATAGTTATTATTAAAGTGTTTTCAGCACAAACAGCAAAACAATAAGTGGTAAACATCTGAGACAAACATGAACGATTTACAAGAGCAGGAGGAACGGAACAGACGCAGCTACGATTCAAACAGGAACAGTTTATAAGTTAGATATAAGTGCAGAGTTTATAAGTTAGATATAAGTTAGATATAAGTTAGATATAAGTTAGATATAAGTTAGATATAAGTTAGATATAAGTTAGATATAAGTTAGATATAAGTTAGATATAAGTTAGATATGACACAGAACTCTAGTCTACAGTCTCAGCGTATATCAGGCTCTGCTTTTCCTTCGGTTCCTTCGATGCAGTCTGCTCTAAAGTGCCTCGTCCGTGCTCCTGCAGCCGCTCCTTGCTTCCGCCCAAAACACACACACACGGACCAATCACAGCGGAGCTTTTCTAACACACGGACCAATCACGGCGGAGCTTGTCTGTATTATCGAGGGTGCGCTACGTAAGGGCCCTGCGGTGATCCACGCGTTGCGCAAGTGACGTCACTTCACCACCGTAAGCTCCGCGCGACTACACTAGGCTTTAGTGCTGCTATTTGAGCTATTTTTAGACCAGGCCAGCGGGCGACTCATCCGGTCCTTACGGGCGACCTGGTGCCTGCGTTGGTGACCCCTGCTGTAGACCCAGGACTGAGGCTGCTTCACGGCACAGTAAAAAAAAAAAAACTGTATAGAACAACACCTGATGATCCGCAGCAGGAGGCCAGTCCCTGTGCTCCTCACAGTAACACGTGTCTCTTTCCGCAGGCGACTGGGCAGCCGTACGAACACTACGCTAAGATGATCTTCATGGAGCTGAACGACGCCTGGTCAGAGTTTGAAAACCAAGGATCCAAAGCCCTGTTTTGAAGACCAGATGGGACTGGTCTGGGACTGGTCTGGGCCTGATCCCCACAGAGTTTAGACTGAGCCCACATTGGGCCTGAGGGCTGAGCCTCTGGGAGGCTGTGTCTCTACATTCCCCTCTCCGGGTTTTTCTGCTGTTTCTACAAAAGGGAAAAGCTCTGCCTGAACCTGGAGATGATTCTCGACATGAACTTGCAGAGTTGGCGCCGCTAACGCCTGGAGTCGGCGGCGAGTTGGCGGCGCTAACTCCTGGACAATCAGAACGACTGAGCAGAGACTGAAACTGCTTTAAGGGTTGGATATGCCTCGTCTTTGGTTCTTCTAGACCAGACACTAAGTTGGCAGTTAACTATTAGTTGTTAGTTGTTAGCAGTTAGCAGTTAGCAAGTATTAAGTATAGTGTTGAAACATGTGAAGGTTTTCACATCTATCAGTTCTTTATAATTCAACCCAATTCAATGTTTTATTTTATCTTTACAAAACCGCTGACTCGCCAACAACAGATTAGAGAATCAAAATGTTAAACACAAGAAATGCAACGATAACAAACATAAAGCCATTGGTGCAGAAATGTTGAATGTGGAGTGTCCTGGATCTGAAAAATGACCCAAAACAAGAGGGAGGGACCCAGGACAGAGGCTGTAGACCCAGGACTGAGGCTGTAGACCCAGGACTGAGGCTGTAGACCCAGGACTGAGGCTGTAGACCCAGGACTGAGGCTGTAGACCCAGGACTGAGGCTGTAGACCCAGGACTGAGGCTGTAGACCCAGGACTGAGGCTGTAGACCCAGGACTGAGGCTGTAGACCCAGGACTGAGGCTGTAGACCCAGGACTGAGGCTGTAGACCCAGGACTGAGGCTGTAGACCCAGGACTGAGGCTGTAGACCCAGGACTGAGGCTGTAGACCCAGGACTGAGACTGTAGACCCAGGACTGAGGCTGTAGACCCAGGACTGAGGCTGTAGACCCAGGACTGAGACTGTAGACCCAGGACTGAGACTGTAGACCCAGGACTGAGGCTGTAGACCCAGGACTGAGACTGTAGACCCAGGACTGAGGTCTAAGATGGTCTGGTGTAGAAGAACCAAATGCAGACTGAAGCTTCCTGACCTGAAAACCTTGTTCGTGCTGAGACTCGGACTCGGTCGTGCTGCATCATGAGCAGGAATCACACAGAACTCAACCATCTTTGGAAAAATCCGCGGAGAAAGAGACCGGGAGGAGACGCTCGAGGAGGAGGATCGCTGCTGAGACTTTGCCGGACACTTCTGCTCCTCTCTCACAGCCAACACTACAGCCTGCTCTCTTTCTCTGGTCTCTATCTCTCTGTCTCTGGTTTTATTCTGACTCTCTCTCTCTGGTATATCTCTGGTCTCTGGTCTCTCTCCCCCTCCTCTCTGGTCTCCTCTCTTTCTCCCCTCTCTCTCTCTCTCTCTCTCCTCTCCTTCCACCTCCTCTGGTCTCTCTCTCTGGTCTCTATCTCCCTGTCTCTGGTTTTATTTTGTCTTTCTCTCTCTGGTATATCTCTGGTCTCTCTCTCTCCCTCCGCTCTCTCTCTCTGGTCTCTCTCCCTCTGGTCTCTCTCTCCCTCCGCTCTCTCTCTCTGGTCTCTCTCTCTCTCTGGTCTCTCTCTCTCCCTCTGGTCTCTCTCTCTCCCTCCGCTCTCTCTCTCTGGTCTCTCTCTCTCTCTGGTCTCTCTCTCTCCCTCCGCTCTCTCTCTCTGGTCTCTCTCTCTCTGGTCTCTCTCTCCCTCAGCCTGTGACCAAGCGGCGGTCCAAAAAAACAGTTTTTTGAAGTGCTCTTTCTATCGTGTTGGAAATGTCGTCCTTCCTGTGAACTGCATGCTGTCACACACACACACCTACACACTCACACACACACACACATCTACACACACACACACACACACACATCTACACACACACACACACACACTTCTCTAACCAGGGTATTTTTCGACCAGGCCTCATTAAAGTGCTCTTCTTGTGTAGCAGAAAACCGGCGTCGCCAAGTTCTGGGCAGAGGAGACGAGATCCAATGAAGGACTGTTCAAATCTAGCTTTTATTATTATTATTATTATTGTTTTTGAATACTTCTGGATCTTTCCGTGTCTGTGTCGCGTTCTTGAACCAGTGTAAACGGGAGCCACTGAGAATCAAGTGTGTGTGAAGAGAAGAATGTGGGATCGCTTTGAGATATTAGCCATAAAATGTGGTTTAATTTTTGTGTGAACGAAGAGAGGTGAGGGAGCAGCGTCTGCCGTCAAAGCTCTCGATTTTTGAGACTAGAGCGATAGAGGGACTTGTGTGTGTTTTTGGTTCTGAATCGAATCATGTTTTATGGTGAATTTACAAAGAAATCCAAGTGTTTGTAAAGAGTTTATTTAGTGTTTCTGCGTCTGGAAGAAAGAGACTGTGTGTGTGTCCTCTGTGCACTTTCTATATGCCTTCTCCCCAAATACACACACATGTATACACACACACAGACACACACCTCTATACATACACACACACACTTTTTTGTGTTTCCACCAATATTCTTTATTTTTTATCATATTTTACCTCATGGACCAATCGATTTCTTTTTATTTATTATGTTTTTGGGCCGAGGTCCTTTGGTCTCGGGGTCCTCCTGGTCTCGGGGTCCTCCTGGTCTCGGGGTCCTCTTGGTCTAGGGGTGCTCTTGGTCTCGGGGTCCTCCTGGTCTCGGGGTCCTCTTGGTCTACGGGTCCTCTTGGTCTAGGGGTCCTCCTGGTCTCGGGGTCCTCTTGGTCTCGGGGTCCCCTTGGTCTAGGGGTCCTCTTGGTCTCGGGGTCCTCCTGGTCTGGGTTCCTGGTCGTGTGGATCTTGATAATTGCAGATAATATATTTGTGGCTGAGGAGACGTTTCATTCCAAAGCTTTGATTATTGAAAAGAATGTGTTTTAATATAATCTCATCATTTGTACAGAGTTCCAGGGGGAGGGGCCAGTGTCTCCAGGGGGAGGGGCCTGCGTCTCCAGGGGGAGGGGCCAGTGTCTGTCACGTTACATTGTACTAATATGAATGTAAATTCCAATGCAAAAACAAAAGAATTAAAAAATATTTGATCTGAATGTTTTTTTTATTGTCTGAAGGATGAGACTTTTAGTTTGGGAATGACTGATACTTAAGAACACTCCTGGTCTTCATGACTCTGACTTGCTTCTGTTTGTAGTTATAGATAAATAAATGTGTGAATGTTAAAATCCCATAAATCAGAATCCGATTAATTTGACAAAAAAACAATAATTTAAAGTCCTTGAGCTTCAGAGAACGATTGAGACAAAAGAGACGTGTTTCTTTGTGATTCTTTATTAAAAACCGTTTTAGAGAAATTAACATGAAAAAAAACCTCCTGGTCCTGGCCCCGCACAGGCCTCGTTAGAAAAGTAAGATTCAAAAACTTTTTTTTAAAAACAAGACTTTTCCGGCAGCGGAGCCCGGAGTCCGGAACATGAGGAGCTCCAGCTTTATACAAATGATTCAAAACAAAAAAATTAAGAAATAAAAACTGGATTAAAAACAGAGAAAACCGATGTGTCTTTGCTCTGACCGAAGGGAGACTTAAAGGGCACCTACTATGCTTTTTGGGTTCTTTTTTAATACATGAATCACAGGGCTCACGGAGAGAGAGAGACCAGAGAGGGAGAAAGACCAGAGAGGAGAGAGAGACAAAAGGGAATTTGAGAAGAGAGACAGATGACAGAGAGACGTTATAGAGAGACAGGAGAGAGAGAGACAAAAGAGAAAAAGAGGAGAGAGAGAGCGGAAAGAGAAAGACAAGAGAGAGAGCAATGAGAGAGAAAGACAAGGGAGAGAAAGAGTCCCAAGACTAGAGTGGCCCTTTGATTTTGAGGAGAGAATGTGGCTTAGCAGCTTTAACAAAACTCACAATAAAAGCATAGTACGTGCCCTTTAAGATAAACTCTGATGTCGGAGCTTTGCAGATGTTTCACGAAGAGCTGAGTTTGATTGACAGGTGAGTTTGTTCCATATTTTTACGTGAGACGCTGAGAAGAAGAAAGGCACTTCAAAGAGCAGAGGGCTGTAACGTCCTGAAGAGGGATCTGGCTCCGTCACTGAGAGAAACCTGAAACACAGAGAGAGAGAGAGGTTCAGAACGAGAGAGCACACATTTGTGGTGTTTGTTATCGTTGCATTTCCTGTGATTGAACGGTTTGATTCTCTGATCTGCTGCTGGCGAATCGACAAGTCCCCTGAGATAACTGCTGTTGTGATTTAGGGATTTAGAGAGAGAGACCAGAGAGATCAGTAAGAGACAAGAGGGAAAGAAAGAGAGACCAGAGAGAGAGAGACTAGAGAGAAAGAGAGACCATAGAGAGAGAGACTAGAGAGAAAGAGAGACCAGAGAGAGAGAGACTATAGAGAAAGAAAGAGAGACCAGAGAGAGATGAGAGAGACCAGAGGGGGGAAGAGAGAGAGAAAAAGAGAGACCAGAGAGAGAGAGACACTAGAGAGGAAGAGAGAGAGACCAGAGAGAGACTTGAGAGGGAGAGATTCAAGAGGGACCAGAGAGAAAGAGAGAGACCAGAGACAGACTAGAGAGAGACTAGAGAGAGTCCAGGTTGTCTACCTCTGTAGTTCTCTCACTAACACGTTTGTCCAAAAAGGAAAGATATTTTTAATTCCATATTTGTCCAAACTCAGCAGAAAAACTTTAGTGAAAGATTTAAAACTCACAAAAAAGTGAAACGTGGGTTTCTACATCTCCACAGTCGCTTCCGGAGTCTGTTTGATCAACTGCAAACAACACTGAAATTTAGCTTTTCATCAAGAAATCCACTTAAATAACGAGAAAGAGAGAAAGACAGAGAGAGAGCAGAGAGGGAGCAGAGAGAGAGAGACCAGAGAGGGAGCAGAGAGAGAGAGACCAGAGAGAGAGACCAGAGAGGGAGCAGAGAGAGAGAGAGACCAGAGAGAGAGACCAGAGAGGGAGACCAGAGAGGGAGCAGAGAGAGAGAGACCAGAGAGGGAGAAGAGAGAGAGAGACCAGAGAGAGAGACCAGAGAGGGAGAAGAGAGAGAGAGACCAGATAGAGAGAGAAGCCAGATAGAAAGAGAGACCAGTGAGAGAAACCAAAGTGAGAGAGCAGAGAGGGAGCAAAAAGAGGGAGAGAGACCAGAAAGAGAAAGACCAGAGAGCTGAGAGAGACCAGGGAAAGAAACCAAAGAGAGAGACCAGAGAGAAAGAGAGACCACGGAGAAAAACCAAAGAGAGAGAGAGAGAGACCATAGTAGCATTAGTCCAGTGAGACTCACAGCGGTGGCGTTAGCTAGCGCGGCTTCTCCCATCGGACACTTGTCGAGGGCGTCCTCAGCGAGGTCCTGGACGAGAGAGCACAGTCCCGATTATACTGAACTATAGCCCTGTTTCCACCAGTCCTACTCTACTCTACTGAAATGTAGCTGCTTGCTCTCTGGTTGCTCTTTCTGGTCTCTCTCTGGTCTCTCTCTCTAGTCCCTCTCTCTAGTCCCTCTCTCTGATGTCTCTCTGGTCTCTCTCTCTGGTCTCTCTCTCTAGTCCCTCTCTCTGATCTCCCTCTGGTCTCTCTCTCTGGTCTCTCTCTCTAGTCCGTCTCTCTCTCTAGTCCCTCTCTCTGATCTCTCTCTCTGGTCTCTCTCTCTGGTCTCTCTCTGGTCTTCTTTTGGTCTCTCTCTGGTCTCTCTCTGGTCTCTCTCTCTGGTCTCTCTCTCTGGTCTCTCTCTCTGGTCTCTCTCTCTGGTCTCTCTCTCTGGTCTCTCTCTCTGGTCTCTCTCTGGTCTCTCTCTCTGGTCTCTCTCTGGTCTCTCTCTCAGGTCTCTCTCTGGTCTCTCTCTGGTCTCTCTCTCTGGTCTCTCTCTCTGGTCTCTCTCTCTGGTCTCTCTCTCTGTGCTGCTCAGAGAAAATGAGTCAAATTCATACCTTTTCCAGAACAGGGATCTTTTCAATGGTTTGTGTTTCCATGATCTTGGTGTCTGTCACTACGAAGTCGTCCTCCATGACGTCCACAGAGTCCACAGAGACCTGGGACAGAGACAGTGAGAGACAGTGATAAAGACAGAGAGAGAGAGAGAAGAGAGAGACTAAAACAGGTCTAGCTCTGAATGTGACATCACAGTCTCAGAATATCTGCCCTGGTTTGTGTCCCAGTTTGTGTTTTTAGCCTAGAAACTCAAAAAAGAAACTATTTTGAACCCAGAATGAAACGTTGAGGGTGCAGTTCTCACCTCTTCCACCAGAGGGACCTGTTTCACAACTTCAGGCTCCTGGAGAAACACAAGTCAAATCAATACAACACAACCACAACTGAACGCACAAATACTCTACACTGCAGCACACTCACCTCTGGGACTTCACCGTTAGGGACAGGAGCGTCCTGAAGAGAAACAACAGAACATCAGACTCTGGTTATGACTATAAATGTATTACTGGTAATTAAAGCTGAGGTTCGTAACTTTCAAACCAGAAAAACTGTAACTTTGTCATTTCAATCCATCCCAGTTTTCACATGTATTTATGTCACATCTTTCAATCAGCGTTTTCAGACAGAAAAAGGGGATCTAGTATCTCTCCCTGGTCTCTCTCTCTATGGTCTTTCTCTGGTCTCTCTCTTTTTTCTCTCTTTGTTCTCTCTCTGGTCTCTCTATGGTCTTTCCCTGGTCTCTCTCTCTCTCTGGTCTCTGATCTGTCTGGTCTCTCACTCTGGTCTCTCTTCGGTCTCTTTCTGGTCTCTCTCTCTGGTCTCTCTCTCTGGTCTCTCTCTCTGGTCTCTCTCTCTGGTCTCTCTCTCTCTCTGGTCTCTCTCTGGTCTTTCTATGGTCTTTCCCTGGTCTCTCTCTCTCTCTCTGGTCTCTGATCTGTCTGGTCTCTCACTCTGGTCTCTCTTCGGTCTCTTTCGGGTCTCTCTCTCTGGTCTCTCTCTTTCTGGTCTCTCTCTAGTCTCTCTCTCTGGTCTCTCTCTGGTCTCTCTCTTTTATCTCTTTCTGTTGGGACAAATATTTATACTACAGAAAAAGTTACGTACCCGAGCTTTAACTACATTTTCATCATTCAAAAGATTCCAAATACTGCACAACAGGAAACAGATGAGGACAGAGACACAAATGGCCAAGATTTGATTGGTCAATAGATTATCACCGTTATCAACTTTTTAACTTTGACTTTCTCTGTTTTAGTGATTGAAGAAAACATAAAACTCTTGATAAATGCCATGAGAGACGAGAAAACACTGCCATCTGATGGTAGGAGTTGGAAATTTCTCATAAACGTAATCCCATCGGCCCAGAATATGCTAAGTAGAGTGTGTGTTCCACGGTTGGCCACTAGGGGCGCAAGGAATCCCTATTTCAGGCCCAATCCTGGTCCGATCCGGTTACAGAGTCATTCACAAATACACAAGATGAATTTAATGAATTTGAAAACACATTTGGAGCCCGATCAGATTTTTATGGCACATTTAAACAACAATCAAGTTTCCAAAGTGCTGCACAAACCAGTATAATATATGCACAAGAAACTTATCCTTAGCTCCACCAAGTATAAAACAATAAAAAGACTAAAACCATAAATACCATAAATATAAATGTAATATACTGTGTCCGTGCATAGAGCTCTTGTCCAACCAAAGTCTACAATTTGTCCACCAGTCTGCTGCTCTAACTGGACCACCATCAACAGACTTACTTAAACCCTTTTTTATTTGAGCGGTTCCTTGTCAAAGCAGAACGTCAAAGGACATTTCTGGACAGTGGTCATCGCTGTCCAGAAATATAATTGCATTTCTTGTATTTGAACTGTTGAGGAATTGATACGTTTGGAAAGTCCTCCAAGATGGCCGCTGTTGTGATTTCAGGCTGTACATAAATACATTGAATTGAAATAACTCATGATTTCCATAAACAAATCTGGGCCATTTTGACGAAACAGACAAACACAACATGAAGACAGATGAGAAAGAATGAAGGGAGAAAAAAGGGCGAATAAAAAAGAGAAATCTGAAGCCCAGTTTTGGTGTGGTAGAGGCACCTGTGTGATCTGGTCTGATTCTGCAGACAAGACTTCCATCTCTTCTTCTTCTTCTTCTTCGGATGAAAAGCTTTCCTCTTCCTCCTTCTCTTCGGCTGGTTCTGGTTCAACAACGTCAAGCTCGACAGATTCGGCGACCACAGCTGAATCTTCTGGCGTCTTGCAATCTTCAGTCTGAGCAGGAACCTCTTCAACGACTTCTACGTTGACAACTGCTTCAACTACGGCAACGGGTTCTTCGCTGAGAACTTCTGCCGTTGGCACCGTCTCGACTATTTCAGGCTCTGTCGCCACTATTTCTGTCTCAGCC
Organism: Knipowitschia caucasica; assembly: GCA_964034765.1. Lineage (NCBI taxonomy): Eukaryota > Metazoa > Chordata > Actinopteri > Gobiiformes > Gobiidae > Knipowitschia > Knipowitschia caucasica. Next base: position 2,231,843 of record OZ035831.1, read on the forward strand.
TCTACTGATTCAGCCTCTGTCGATTCAGAAATGTTCTCAGCTAGTTCCAGTTCTGTCTCGGCTACTTCGAGAGATTCGGCTAACTCTTCTGGCTCCTCTAACTCCTGGATTTCTTCCGTCATAGATGGAACTTCAGCGATAGCTTCCTCAACCTCTTCGCTGATAGCCGCCGCCGTTGCCTCGACGACCTGAGCCTCAACACATTCTACGATTTCTTCAGAGCTTTCCGCAATCTCAGCATCGATTTCAGAGATCTGGTCTTTGGCGTCTGCTTCGGTGGTTGCGTCCGGCTCCTCCGTCAGTTCACAAGACTCGGCGGACTCGACGATTTTCTCGATGATTGGTTCGTCAGCGATTTCTTCTGTAAGGGGTGGGGCTTGGGGCTCGCACACATCATGCGTCTGTGTACGTAAAACAACATGAACGACAAGGAAATCATGCAGCTACACATGCACACACGGGCAGAATGTGTGGATTTGGTCCATTTTTCAGAGAGTATAAATGGTAAGAGATGTTTTGCTCATGGGTTAGGGGTTGGAGGAGGTCATTCACTTTGGTCCCATTCATTGAAAACTGCTTGTGTCGAGCCCAAATTTAGCAGGATTAATCTGGGTCAATCGGGTGGTTTCTATTGCTACTGTTGTTATAATTGTGCGCGATACAAAAATATATGTTAGATTATACAGATCCAGACCAGAACAAACAAGAGGCATGGTCCCAGTCAAGCGGAAATCCAGTGGAGGAATGCTATTTTTGTTTTTAATGCTAATAAAGCATTCAGAATTTCACTCCGAACCAAGCAGACTCTGCATATATCAACCGGAGGGAAGGAAGCAGCGGATATACCACCTCTGCGGCTGTTGCACTTTATTATAATAGTAACTTTCAGAATTATGATTTTCTATTTATCTATCTACAGGTAAATATCTGATACACTCACTTGCACATCTGATTTTAATTTAACGAGTATGCTTTCATTTTTATGCAGTCAAAAACGTAACTTTAAAGGCTGTGGCAGCAGGTCTTCTTTCCAACCAAGCAGGAGCAGACTAGACTGCACCCATTTCCTCAAGTCTTCCGGTAAAGACTCACTTTAGGAAACTGCCTTTTCTGGAACCGGTTTGACAAAATCATTTAGTGTTAGCTCAGCTGCTAAAGTTCTTAAAATCGGAGCACAGGTCTCCCATCTCAGGGCTTACCCAGACCCTTCCCTACTTAGCTATAGTTTAGTAAAAATGGCTTCATCCATCTCGAACCTCCACTTGTTCTTTGTGGTACTCTCTGAAACATGGACAAAAGCACTCGTTCTGCCGGTGAGGACTCGGGCTACAGCTACGATGGTGACGTATGGATGAAATGCAACAACATCAACCTCCAGCTTGCGTTTGATTGGTCGTTACCTGTTCGGTCTCCGTGGCAACCGGAATTTCTTCTTGGATAGCCTTAAAAAGAGGACATTACGAATTAAATTTAACGCATAATACATCGTCACTGTGTATGGTGTCCCTTAAATAGGATGTTGATATTAAAATGTGTGGATACGCACTGCCATCTTGTGGTAGGTGTGGGGAATAACATGTTTGTATAGAACATATAAGAACATCTGAAGGCAAATATATGTTCCAAGATCAAGAGGCTTTTGTTTTAACAGATGACCTCATGGTTGGGGGATTTGTCAGAGTGTAACAAGTTTGAAAACAAAGAATTTAGACAGATGGGCCGGGGGCTTTAACTGGTCCATGAGATGACGAAAAAGGAGCTCTCTATGGACGAATGTTTATTATTATAGCAGAAAGAGAGACCAGAGAGAGTGTGAGAGACCAGAGAGAGTGTGAGAGACCAGAGAGAGTGTGAGAGACCAGAGAGAGGCAGAAGAGAGATAGAGAGGAGAGAGAGACCAGAAACGGGGAGACCATAGACAGAGACCAGAGAGCGAGAAGAGAGAGAGAGACCAGAGAGAAAAAGGCCGGGGTAGAGAGAGAGACCAGAGAGAGACCAAAGAGAGAGACAAAAAGATAAGGGATAGAGAGAGACCAGAGAGATATAGAGATAGAGAGAAAGATGGCTCCTTTGTGTTTGTTATTATTGCATTTCCTGTTAGATTCTCTGATCTGTTGTTGGTGGAAAGAAAGCGAGAGAGCGATAGAGAAACACACACACACAAACACACACACACAAACACACACACACACAAACACACACACACAAACACACACACACACACAGCTCCATACTGTCTGTTTAATTTAATTCAGTTTTTTATTTAGAAATCTACAGAAGACATTTGATTGGGCGCCCTTTGGGAGCGTGTGAGTCGTGGGAGCGTGTTGGGTTCACTTGAGCTAAAGCCGCTGTATGAGTCCGTTACCTGCTCGATCTCTTTAGTGACCAGGGTTTCTTCTTGGACAGTCTTAAAAAGAACAAATATAAAGTCAATTTAATGAATTATACACATTTTACAATATTAGATTTGATTTTTCCTGAGGGTTTCAAATGTATGCAGTCAGGATAGTGTCTCTCTCTTTGGTCACTCTCTAGTCTCTCTCTCTCTGGTCTCTCTCGCTGGGTTTCTCTCTTTCTGGTCTCTCTCTGGTTTCTCTATCTCTCTTTCTCGCAGGTCTCTCTCTCTATCTCTCTCTCTCTGGTCTCTCTCACTGGGTTTCTCTCTCGCAGGTCTCTCTAGCTGGTCTCGGTATCAATCTTAGATCAGTCAATCAGTGCTCTTTAAAAGCTGAGATATAGTTTTACCCGCACTTCCTCTGGAACCACTACTGGTACTTCTGCAGGAGTAACTTCTGGTACTTCTGCAGGAGTAACTTCTGTTACTTCTGCAGGAGTGACTTCTGGTACTTCTGCAGGGGTGACTTCTGGTACTTCTGCAGGAGTGACTTCTGGTACTTCTGCAGGAGAGACTTCTGGTACTTCTGCTGTGACCTGTAAAAACACAGAGAGAGCGGTTAGAGCAGCAGTAGAACCAGATTCAGAGTCAGGTATTTCACTCGTCGCTCTGATAGTCGACCTCAGGGCGAGAGGGAGGAACCAGCAACGCCGCGGTCATAAACCATGTGTCAGCTGGGCTCCTCAACAAAAACTGGTTGTGTTTCCGTTACGCTTTAGTACCCACAACAAACCCTCACAACAACCCTAACCCAGCAGCACTCTGGTCACTGTCAGTTAGAACACTTTAGAACCAGCTCGACCTGGATAGAACCAGGACCAAGAGGGACTAAAGAAGGACCTGGTACTGGTTACACTGGACCAGAGGAAACTACTAATCAGGAGAGAGTAGAGTAGAGTAGAGTAGAGTAGAGTAGAGTAGAGTAGAGTAGAGTAGAGTAGAGTAGAGTAGAGTAGAGTAGAGTAGAGTAGAGTAGAGTAGAGTAGAGTAGAGTAGGGTTAGCAGGGCATTTATGATGGGGGTCGCGGGCTAAAAACTTTGGGAACCCCTGTTCTAACTGACCGTGATTGGTCAGAGTGCTGCTGGGTTGTTGTGGGTCGGTTGCTAGGATACAGTACCAGATCCTAAAGTGTAATGGGAACACAAACCAGGTGGAGTAGAAACAGTGCATTAGAATCACAGAGAGAGAAACTTATGTAGATTTGAGTGATCCTTTTGCCCGAGGAAAAGGAAAGGCCTCATTTCTATGGAGGAATTTCACAAAGTAGGACACGGACGCTGCTGCCTCGAGTTCAGACAATGTTCTTAAATAACCGCCGTAGGTCAAATGTTAGTTCTCAGTGTGTTTTTCTGGTTTTTACCAGAACTCCCAGAGCAGTAGTCACTTTGACGGAGCTAGTTCTGGTTTAATAACTAAACTCATGCACCTTCATGGTCTTCCTAACTTTGTGACTCTTTCTATGTGTGGGTTATTTGTTTATGTCATTACTTTTATCTAACTCCCAGAGCCGTCATTTTGACTGCTCCATGTATCTGAATGAACCCAATTTCAATCAATCGCAGTTAAGGCCCCTTTTCTCCAAGGGGCTGGTCTTAGTGCTGGTCTTAGTGCTGGTCTTGGGGCTGGTCTTGGGGCTGGTCTTGGGGCTGGTCTTAGTGCTGGTCTTGGTGCTGGTCTTGGTGCTGGTCTTGGTGCTGGTCTTGGGGCTGGTCTTGGGGCTGGTCTTGGGGCTGGTCTTGGGGCTGGTCTTGGACTGGTCCTAGACTAAGTAGTAAGTCATTTTTATATATATTAATATTCACAAAGCGCTTTACTTTTGTAGTGGGATTTTGTCTCTCCACACAGAGGTCACCGACACGAGGCAGATGCCAGATCTATTGTACATGTTTTAAAGCTGCACTGACTGACTTTGGGATTATGAAGCCGCAGACTCGCTGGCCTCGCTCGCCTCTCTCTTTCTGCTCCCCTCCCCGCACCCACGAAGCTATTGCCCCCCGCTACCGCACACCCACTGTTGTTGACGGAGCTAGCGTCTCCCAATATGGATAATACATGGATATGGATTTGCAGGTGGACGGCGTGACCATAGAACGATAGAACCGTGAAGCGTCTTTTGGATGGCTGTCTCGCTGTGTAAGCAGTAACCGGTGACGCAGACGAGGAAGCTTCAGGTTAGCTCCTCCGCTTGTTTACCTCGGCTGTCTGTGCTAAGAGGGACCTGTAGATTTCTCACGAAAGTGGGGGCCAGTGGTGCGCTGTGATTGGTCACAATCAGAGACCCGAAACACATTCTCTTCCTTGTTTCATCAAAACTCGATCTAAAATATAATGTCACGTCAGCACAAATCTGCGCTACTTTTTCTTCAAAAGGACGTATATCCCAATGCACTACATGGACATGGATAGCATTTTCATAATGAATACAAAAATAAAGTCAGTTAGTGCAGCTTTAAGTAGTAGGGAAAACCGGAGCACCCGGAGATAACCTATACAGACACGGTGAGAACGTGCAAACTCTGGAGTGGAATCAAACTCAGTACCTTCTTTTCAGTAATGAAAGACATGCGCTAACCACTGCGCCATCATGTAGCCCTAGTCTTGAGCTGGTCCTGGACTGGGTCTGGACAGAATCTGGACTGGTCTTGGACAGGTTCTGGACTGGTTCTGAACCTGTCCACAATTACCATAGCAACACACTGTGTACTGTTAGTATTAGCATTTAAACAACTGCTGTATTTGAAGTGATATCAGTATTAGCACTTAAAAGTGAGTGAAGCTAAAAACCTCATAAATGACTTGATGGAAAACTAGTTGTCGTTCTTCAGAGATTTTCAGAATCCCACGGGTCTGAACAGGAGCAGTCAGAATGACTGCTTTGAGAATCCCAATGTTTAAGTTCGTGACAAAGTGCTCCCAGCGAGAACTCTCAGCTTTTCATCAATAATTGAAAACTTTGGGTTTTAGTGAATAATACAACAGCTCCTCAAATATAGGACAGACTGACGATCCCTCTCAATCCTTACACACAAAAACACACATAACATGCAACACAAAACCAACACACAACTTACAACCAACATACAACACATGACATACAACACATAACACACAACCAGCCCTACAGTAACTTGTGCGTCCAAAAATAAACACTGGCTCCTCAGTCTGTGGGGATTTATCTTTCATTTCAACAAAAGCCACACGGCACATAAGTCACAGGAGCAGTCTGTATACATTTCTGTGTGTGTGTGTGTGTGTGCGTGTGTGTGTGTGTGTGCGTGAGGCAGGGCTCTATACTGGCTTTCCCCTATATGCTACTCCCCCTCGGCCCTTCCCAGTACACAGTGTCCCGTATCTCCACTGCAGCCTGTGGACGCTAAAGTCTGGTCAGTGTTTGGCGTGTTAACCTGTAGGTAACTATCTGTGAGCTCAGAAACAGTTAGCAGTCAAATTGACGGGTTTTGTGTACTTTCTCATCTCATGCAAGTTTTTCTGTTCCTATTAGCAGTGGGAATTGGCTATATTATGGATATTTTAAAGTTTTTAGCTCCATCCACGATAATATATTACGACAACAAAATGTGCAAAATTATTCTTGGGAATTGGTTGAGCTGGTTTTGTCACTCGTCACTTTCAAATTCTTTCGCTGAATGACAGATTGTAGTTTCAAAGTTTCCTCCACCTGTGCACATCTGCATACCTTTCCTATAGAGACTTTCTCTAGTCTATCTCTCTCTTTGGTCTTTCTATCTGGTCTATCCCTCTGGTCTCTCTCTCTCTAGTCTCTCTGTCTGGTCTCTCTCTCTCTAGTATCTCTCTCTCTTGTCTCTCTGTCTGGTCTCTCCCTCTCTATATCTGGGCTATCTCTCTGGTCTCTCTCTTTCTCTATTTTATTGCTCTCTAGTCTCTCTGGTCTATCTCTCTCTAGTCTCTCTTTCTCTCTGGTCTATCTCACTGGTCTCTCTCTCTCTAGTCTCTCTGTCTGGTCTCTCTCTCTCTGGTATCTCTCCCTCTAGTCTCTCTGTCTGGTCTCTCTCTCTCTGGTATCTCTCCCTCTAGTCTCTCTCTCTGGTCTCTCTCTCTGGTCTCTCTCTCCCTCTAGTCTCTCTCTCTGGTCTCTCTCTCTAGTCTCTCCGTCTGGTCTCTCCCTATCTCTGGTCTCTCTCATTCTCTAGTCTATCTCTCTCTCTAGTATCTCTCTCTCTCTTGTCTCTCTGTCTGGTCTCTCCCTCTCTATATCTGGGCTATCTCTCTGGTCTCTCTCTTTCTCTATTTTATTGCTCTCTAGTCTCTCTCTGGTCTATCTCTAGTCTCTCTTTCTCTCTGGTCTATCTCTCTGGTCTCTCTCTCTCTCTGGTCTATCTCTCTCTAGTATTTCTGGTCCCTCTCTCTCTGGTCTCTCTCTCTCTGGTCTATCTCTCTCTAGTCTTTCTGGTCTCTCTCTCTCTCTGGTCTATCTCTTTCTAGTCCATCTCTCTTTAGTCTCTCTCTCTCTCTCTCTCTCTCTCTCAGGTATGTACTGATTCCTTTCACAATTACTATTGATATGTTGGGTTTGGATTTTACCCAGCAATTAATTAAATCATGTGGTACTTTTCAACCACATCGTTGCACAAACCCTTTCTCGGGCCGCAGACAATGGTCTCGCAGGCCGCTTCTGGCTCGCGGGCCTCGAGTTGGAACCATGGCTTCTTTATTCTCACTATATAAACAGTATATCCCCAACTGCGCTTGCTTCACTCACCAACGCAACCACAACCATCCATCACTCCTTATGGGACGGACCTAAATGTGGTCTTGCAAGCAGCTTGTGTGCATAGTAAAGACTTTGGTACAAAATGTCCAAGAAGAGCCACACCCCCCTCTTTCTCACACACACACCCACCATCCACCATCCCCCTATGCCTTCCGGGCCAAACTGCTATCCCATGTCAGAGCACATGCGAGCGCCTCTCACTCACCTGTGTCTCCGGAGCATCAAGCAATTCCAGTTTGGGACGAAGCCTACTCAAAACTGCCCCCATGTCTGCCTTAAATACAGCCCTCACTCAAGCAGCATCAACAAACGGCAAAGTCTGTGCTTCTATATGTACAAGAAGGTCCCAACTATCAGAGCTGCAATGCTATAAAACTGTCACTTTATCGCAATAGAAGGTGAAATGAATGCACTTCTACAAAGGGAAGACTGGCACATGTTGGGAGAGGTCAGGGGGGAGTGGAGGGGAGTAAGGGGGGGGGAGGAGGTGGTACGTGACAAAGTGCAGGGCAGCCTATTGCATACACATTGCAAACAAGAGAGAGAGAAAAAAAGTGGGAAAAAGTTGGTTAAAGAAGGAGAAATGTGTCTTTTTGAGTGGATTTTGTATCATTTTGATTGCAAGTTTCTCCATGGCCTCACACCAAAGTACATCTGTGACATGTTAGGAGGAGCACAGGGATTGGCCTCCTGCTGGGACTCTGAGGAGCACAGGGACTGGCCTCCTGCTGGGACTCTGAGGAGCACAGGGACTGGCCTCCTGCTGGGACTCTGAGGAGCACAGGGACGGGCCTCCTGCTGGGACTCTGAGGAGCACAGGGACGGGCCTCCTGCTGGGACTCTGAGGAGCATAGGGATTGGCCTCCTGCTGGGACTCTGAGGAGCACAGGGACTGGCCTCCTGCTGGGACTCTGAGGAGCACAGGGACTGGCCTCCTGCTGGTACTCTGAGGAGCACAGGGACTGGCCTCCTCATGGGACTCTGAGGAGCACAGGGACTGGCCTCCTGCTGGGACTCTGAGGAGCACAGGGACTGGCCTCCTGCTGGTACTCTGAGGAGGACAGGGACTGGCCTCCTGCTGGGACTCTGAGGAGCACAGGGACTGGCCTCCTGCTGGGACTCTGAGGAGCACAGGGACTGGCCTCCTGCTGGGACTCTGAGGAGCACAGGGACTGGCCTCCTGCTGGGACTCTGAGGAGCACAGGGACTGGCCTCCTGCTAGTGTCCAGACTCAGGACTAAACATGCGGAGTCAGCATTTCAGATTTATCCAGTCTCCCTGAGCTTGTAAGACCAGGCCAAGCTCTGTCTCTGGCAATGTTTAAGTCCAGGTTGGCAATGACAACAATGAGTTTCATATGTACAGTATTTACACCGTTTTTTATACTTGACACGTATTGATTTTAGCTTAAGCAGTTAGGGTTACCCACACTTTGGTATGGATTGTGCTTTATCGGCAGAGTCGCCAATGAAACGGTGAGAAATAGCCTGCTTTTCCATGTCTAAAATATAGCACCTATATGAATTCAATACATAAACTGGATGGTCATTATCGAACTATTCTTCCCCTTTACACGGTGGAAACATGATCACATCCCAGACCCAGCAGGCTCCGCTTAGACCAGATATGATCATTACAAGACAATACCATATATCCCAATCTATCCCATACGCACTGCTATTTCTTGCAGTGCAGAAAGCCAGGGAAATCTCGCACATGCGGTTAAAGTATAGAAATCATAAGCAGCAGCAAGTTTTTCTGGTGTATACGTTGTGTGGGTTGGGTCAAAAAGTTCACTATTGGCAAACCGGCTGGACAGTGAGGCCTTGAGCAGAGTCTGGCATTGGCCCAACACTGATAAGAGATTCTTTAAAATAAGCAGGAGGGGGCTGGAAATACATGTATGTGGTGGCGGTTTGGCTCACGCGAACAAAGAACATCTATTTACTGTAGACTGTGGACTGAGCAGATCGACATGTGTGTGTGAGTGTGTGTGTGTGTGTGTGTGTGTGTGTGTGTGTGTGCAGAGACATAGTGTGCCTAATGCTAGATTTGGTAACAGCAAAAAGCAATGTATGCACACGTGGCAATTATGTGTATGTAAGATATTTAAAGCTGGGCAATGTAAAAAATTTTCTCATATAATACATTACATACAGGTTGGTCCCAGTCTTGTAAATCCTGAATTTCTCCTACGGGGATCAATTAAGTATCTTCCTATCTATCTATCTATCTAAAATTAGACCATAAGAATCTGTCGCCATCTTAGCACACAAAAAACATTAGCTTTTTTTGTAAGAATGAGCCCTGTGGGTCACTTTTTGACACTTTGGGCTGGGAGTTGATTGGCGTGAATGAGGTGAAGGTGGTCCCCTCTCTCTATTTTTTCACATTTCTGTCTTTAAAAAGCTAATCTAAAGCTGTGACAGAGGCCAATACATGCATGTGGAAATTAGTGATAGAGGCTAATCGTTTGGACTCATGGGAACTCCATAGGAATTTGTTGTGCTTTGAAAACTAAGTACCTCAGCTTTAAGTGAGAAATAAGCAACTGAAATTAACTCCATCACCCATGCATGAAGACGGCACAGTCAAGTCTATAGCCATTGGACCAGGTCTTGAACATGGTTTTTCGCTAGCACATACACACACACTATACAATGTGAGAAGCTAGCATGCTAACGATAGTAGCACACATGGTACAGCTGCCTGCTTGGATCTGTCGACACATAGAAAGCACATTCTTTGCTCCACGTGTGCAATGGCTCCACAGAGAGGCAGCCAGTCCCACTCTGCACCTCTGCGAGAAATGGAACACGCTGTTCTCTTTGAGCCCACCTCGAAGCCGACGCCCACTTTCTCCCTGACCTGATTCAAGAGCCCATTACACGCACACGCACACGCACACGCACACGCACAGGGCTGGCACAAGTTCATCGATTATTACTGTAAAATAAGGGGAGTGGAGAGAGCACTGGGGTGAGAAATGACCAAAGAACAGGGACTTAAAGCCTCCGCCAAACACCATCCATTCACTCATTACATTTATACCTATTGTGCATGTTTTTAGTGGTACCGGAGCACCCGGAGGAAACCTACGCAGACACGGGCAGAACATGCAAACTCCCCTCAGAAAGGCCCTGTTCCGACCGGGATTCGAACCCAGGACTTTCTTGCTGAGAAGCGAGAATGCTAACTACTCAGCTAACCACCGTACCACCCTTTTTGTGTTTGAACTGTTTGATTCTCTGATCTGTTTTATTTATTATTTATTTATTTATTTATTTTATCTGTTTTGGAGAATCGACAATTTTGTAAAATGCTCTGAGATAACTACTGTTGTGATTTAGGGCGATACAAAAATACATTGAATTGAATTGAACGGCAAAGAGTCGGAGATTATTTGAAATGTTTGGTGCATGTGATGATTCCTCTATTTCATGGGTGTCAAAGTCAAGGCCCGGGGGCTAGATCCGGCCCACAAATGAATCATCTTGGCCCCGGGATGACATTTGATTAGTATTAGAACCGGTCCGCAAAGAGTCATGAGAAAATATTGGATTAGTCATCTAACGTTTAGGACGTGTGTTTTCTCTTTGAAGTTTTATTATGACTGACAGAGCCATACGAAAATATTGGATTATTCATTTAACGATTAAATAAAATACAGTCCACTGTGTTTGGACCTAAATGCTCCAAACCAAGCGGCTACTCCACCTTATGACCCGTCCTGCTCCACCCAGAGGCTACTCCACCTCCGCTGCTGTGACCCGTCCTGCTCCACCCAGAGGCTACTCCACCTCTGCTACAGTGACCCGTCCTGCTCCACCCAGAGGCTACTCCACCTCTGCTGCTGTGACCTGTCCTGCTCCACCCAGAGGCTACTCCACCTTATGACCTGTCCTGCTCCACCCAGAGGCTACTCCACCTCTGCTGCTGTGACCCGTCCTGCTCCACCCAGAGGCTACTCCACCTCTGCTGCTGTGACCTGTCCTGCTCCACCCAGAGGCTACTCCACCTCTGCTGCTGTGACCCGTCCTGCTCCACCCAGAGGCTACTCCACCTCTGCTGCTGTGACCTGAAGTGCTGTTGCTGATTAATACTATTGTTAGCGTTTTAGAATGATCAATTTTATTTTAAATTTTTGCTGCTACTGGACACCTGAGTATCTATCAATCGTTCTAGGTGTTGGTTCGATAGATTATATGCATCATTTTAATAAACATTGAACCAGTCCGGCCCTCGGCTTGTAGCAAATTTGTTCTTTTGGCCTCTGATGTATTTGACTTTGACGTCCCTGCTTTATTTATAATTCTCATTAGAATACAGTGTTTCTAGATGTTAAATATAGTCGTCCGCTGATATGATAAAGTTTCTACACATGATAAAGTTTCTACACATGATAAAGTTTCGATATATGGAAAAGTTGACATTAGTATAGTATAGTGTATTGTGTAAAGTATAGTGTATTGTAAAATGATCCCTATGAATCTTGTAAGTTTGTATGTACATTGTGTTGATGTCTGCTGGAAAACTGTCAAATCTCACCTACACTTGCAAAAAAGACCATTTATATTCCATCTGGCATCCTTTAAACCCACTATTCATAGACTTAAAATCCCCATAACAAGTGTTAAATAATGTATAACGTTTCATCTCTACTCGATGCATTGTTGTTTTTCATTATTTTAATCCCTTGTGTGATTTTAATTGTGTTTTTAACGGTGATTTTAGTGTTTTATTTGCTGATTTGTGCCTTGTGTGGTGTGGACTGTGACGCGCGTTGTGTTGCCCTGTGTAGGAAAAGAGTTATATAAACACAGATTGATTGATTGAAGTAACTCGTCTAACACTGCAAGTAGTAGAACGACTTCACTCAAGACGTCATCACGGACATCATAGTGCTAGCTGGTTAGCATTGAGCTAGTAGTAAGTAGTAAGTAAGTAATCTTTATTTATATACCGTCTTTTCACTGCAGATCTGAGTCTCAAAGCGGTTTACAATTGTTAATTTTTGGGCATTTGTCTCTCACTCCACACAGAGATGGGAGCGGGGCCAGTACAGGAGGCGCATGCTAGAACTATTGAACATATTTTTAGTGGTAGGGGAAACCGGAGCACCCGGAGGAAACCTACGCAGACACGGGGAGAACATGCAAACTCCACTCAGAAAGGCCCTGGTCCGACCGGGATTCGAACCCAGGACCTTCTTGCTGAGAGGCGAGAGTGCTATCCACTCAGCCACCTGCTGAGTGGATAGCACTAGCGAAGGGCTAGCTGGTTAGCATTGAGCTAGCAGGTTAGCATTGTCCATATATACAGTCTATGTCCAGCGTGCTCCTTACCTGGATCTTTGGCTCTGCTTCAGGAATAATGACTGGTTCTTCCACTACTTTCTCCTCCTCTACGACCGCTTCGACGACGGGTTCTTCTGCGACGATTGGTTCCTCTTTCACGATCTCTTCATCCTGGACGACCGGAGCTGGAGTCTCTGTGACTTCCACCGCAGCCACTACCACCTCTGGCTCTGGTTCCTCGACTCTCGCTGGTTCAACGACCGGTTCCTCTGCGGGCGGCTCAACTTTAGGAACGACCTTCGGGACTTCCACGATAGCAACTGCTTCAGGAACTTCCTCGACGATCTCTGGTGCTTTGGAAACCACTTCTGGGACTTTGGGGACTTCTGGCGCCTTGGCGATCACGTCCGGAGCTTTGGGGGCCGCTTTCTGTGCAGTGGATTTGGGTTTTTTGGGAGTCTTTTTGGAAACAGTTCCTGGTGCGCCTACAATTAAGGCGGGGCTGGCTTTGGCCGGAGGATTGGCTGCATACTGCTCTTCCAAGATTCTCCTCTGAGCTTGCTGCGGAGACAGAAACAAGGACATGCTAGTTAAACATACGAGGAAAAAACTGGATTGAAGCGCGAATGTTTGGGAAAATATGGCTAATAATGTTAGTGCCATATGGAACCAACTTTGACTCTGAGGAGCACAGGGACTGGCCTCCTGCTGGGACTCTGAGGAGCACAGGGACTGGCCTCCTGCTGGGACTCTGAGAAGCACAGGGACTGGCCTCCTGCTGGGACTGAGGAGCACAGGGACTGGCCTCCTGCTGGGACTCTGAGGAGCACAGGGACTGGCCTCCTGCTGTGACTCTGAGGAGCACAGGGACTGGCCTCCTGCTGGGACTCTGAGGAGCACAGGGACTGGCCTCCTGCTGGGACTCTGAGGAGCACAGGGACTGGCCTCCTGCTGGGACTCTGAGGAGCACAGGGACTGGCCTCCTGCTGGGACTCTGAGGAGCACAGGGACTGGACTCCTGCTGGGACTCTGAGGAGCACTGGGACTGGCCTCCTGCTGGGACTCAGAGGAGCACAGGGACTGGCCTCCTGCTGGGACTCTGAGGAGCACAGGGACTGGCCTCCTGCTGGGACTCTGAGGAGCACAGGGACTGGCCTCCTGCTGGGACTCTGAGGAGCACTGGGACTGGCCTCCTGCTGGGACTCTGAGGAGCACAGGGACTGGCCTCCTGCTGGGACTCTGAGGAGCACAGGGACTGGCCTCCTGCTGGGACTGAGGAGCACAGGGACTGGCCTCCTGCTGGGACTCTGAGGAGCACAGGGACTGGCCTCCTGCTGGGACTCTGAGGAGCACAGGGACTGGCCTCCTGCTGGGACTCAGAGGAGCACAGGGACTGGCCTCCTGCTGGGACTCTGAGGAGCACAGGGACTGGCCTCCTGCTGGGACTCTGAGGAGCACAGGGACTGGCCTCCTGCTGGGACTCTGAGGAGCACAGGGACTGGCCTCCTGCTGGGACTCTGAGGAGCACAGGGACTGGCCTCCTGCTGGGACTCTGTCTTACCCATTACAGTAAGACAGAAATACATAAACACATGGACTCTGAGAACCAAAGTTCCTCTCAAAAAACGTTTAATTTTTACCTGTTTTATTAAAAGTCAGTAAGTATCGATCAATTTTTACTACATATCCATACAGAAAAAGTCACACATTTACAAAGATCAATAAGGTAAATGTGTCGGGTAAAACAGTTTGTTGAAAGGCTAATGCTACTTGATGCTTTTTAGAAGATCAAAAAGGTACACATGTTGAGTAGTTGCACAGAAGAATAAACTGTTTGTTCAAACTTTCAAGGTTAATGCTAACAAATGCTAACTAAAACTGTTGCAACACTGAAATGTCCTCACCGTGGGACGAACACAGGTTCTCTTCTTATACATCTTAAACAGCTCGACTGACCGGTTACAGCAGGCATGTCCAAACTAAGGCCGTGGGCCAAATGCGACCCTCTGTGTCATTTTATATGGCCCTATGCGTTCTTAATCTAAAGCAGTCTTTGAGATCATCTAGCCAACTTAATCTCAGCCAATTTAGATAATTTGTACCTCCTTGTAAAACTCAGGACCTCCAGAATTCAGCCATTTACTTTATTTGTATATACTGGCATTTCTTGTGTCACAAAATCAATCTATGTTGCGTATTTAGCTGGTAAACATTTGTCATTCAGCCAACTTCAGCTCTGTTTTAGCTCATTCTAAAGTTCAGAACAGACTAAATCCAGTAGATACCACATGACAATCCAGGTTGTCTGAAGAACTAAAGAGGCATCTAACTAAAATGTTTGGACACCCCTGGGTTATAGTAAAGACAGAAACACATTGAAATCTTGTAAACAGACTGGAACCGCCTTCACAGTATACATTACAGTATACATTACAGTATATATCACAGTATAAATCACAGTATAAATCACAGTATACATTACAGTATACATCACAGTATACACCATAGTATACACCACAGTATACATCACAGTATACACCACAGTATACATCACAGTATACATCACAGTATACATCACAGTATACATTACAGTATACATCACAGTATACATTACAGTATACATCACAGTATACACCACAGTATACATCACAGTATACACCACAGTATACATTACAGTATACACCACAGTATACATCACAGTATACATTACAGTATACACCACAGTATACATCACAGTATACATCACAGTATACATCACAGTATACATTACAGTATACATCACAGTATACACCACAGTATACATCACAGTATACACCACAGTATACATTACAGTATACACCACAGTATACATCACAGTATACATTACAGTATACACCATAGTATACACCACAGTATACATCACAGTATACACCACAGTATACATCACAGTATACATCACAGTATACACCACAGTATACACCACAGTATACATCACAGTATACATCACAGTATACACCACAGTATACATCACAGTATACACCACAGTATACATCACAGTATACATCACAGTATACATCACAGTATACATCACAGTATACATTACAGTATACACCACATTACAGTATACACCACAGTATACATCACAGTATACATTACAGTATACACCACAGTATACATCACAGTATACATCACAGTATACACCACAGTATACATCACAGTATACATCACAGTATACATCACAGTATACATGTATACATTACAAACCCACAGTGACAGTGTGTTGTTGATGGATCGTCTGTGAGTGGAAATACCGCGGATGCCAGCCCGATCAGGTCCAACGTGTTGTTCAACCCGGGACAAAGGGCTCACGACGTGCGCCAGACCAAAAGCTGGTTTGGATAAAGCATTCTAATGATTCCCATCGGAGCCGGGCTGACAGGTCTGGCCAAGCGGGAGAGAAATGACACGAGTCAGCAGGAGCCAAGGCAGATCCAGGGGGCTTAATCACAGCGACGTAAACCTACAACCAGTGCAGTCACTTTTAAAGAAGTTTTGCAAACAGTATTTATGTTGATCCTGTCCACAATTGTAGATGAATAATGTATGTAATAATCATAATAATGATAAGGCATCAAACTGATATAGAGATTTTTGGACACTCAAAGACACTGTACAAAACACAGAAGAATAACCTTTGAAGAACAAAAATGAAGGAAAGGCTGAAACAGGTGGGTTTTGAGAAGTGATTTAAAGTGAGTGGGAGTTTCTGATGGTTGTGGGAGTGAGGTCTAGAGAGTGGGGGACTGCGGCGAAGGCCTGGTCCTCAGGGTTCTGAAGGCTCGGTCCTCAGGGTTCAGAAGGCTCGGTCCTCAGGGTTCAGAAGGCTCGGTCCTCAGGGTTCAGAAAGCTCGGTCCTCAGGGTTCAGAGGGCTCGGTCTTCAGGGTTCAGTGTTCAGAAGGCTCGGTCCTCAGGGTTCAGAGGGCTCGGTCCTCAGGGTTCAGTGTTCAGAAGGCTCGGTCCTCAGGGTTCAGAGGGCTCGGTCCTCAGGGTTCAGGGTTCAGAGGGCTCGGTCTTCAGGGTTCAGGGTTCAGAGGGCTCGGTCTTCAGGGTTCAGTGTTCAGAAGGCTCGGTCCTCAGGGTTCAGAGGGCTCGGTCCTCAGGGTTCAGGGTTCAGAGGGCTCGGTCTTCAGGGTTCAGGGTTCAGAGGGCTCGGTCTTCAGGGTTCAGGGTTCAGAGGGCTCGGTCTTCAGGGTTCAGTGTTCAGAAGGCTCGGTCCTCAGGGTTCAGAGGGCTCGGTCCTAAGGGTTCAGGGTTCAGAAGGCCCGGTCCTCAGGGTTCAGGGTTCAGAAGGCCCGGTCCTCAGGGTTCAGGGGTCAGAAGGCTCGGTCCTCAGGGTTCAGAAGGCTCGGTCCTCAGGGTTCAGAAGGCTCGGTCCTCAGGGTTCAGAAGGCTCGGTCCTCAGGGTTCAGAAGGCTCGGTCCTCAGGGTTCAGGGTTCAGAAGGCTCGGTCCTCAGGGTTCAGGGTTCAGAAGGCTCGGTCCTCAGGGTTCAGAAGGCTCGGTCCTTCAGTCCGAACCATGTAGAACCTTGTACACTAAACCAATTCATCTGCAAAAGTTAGACTCGGGACATTTGAAAATCACATCTAAAAACCTACCTTTTTAAATCGGCTTATTCTTTGTAACACTTTAAATGTATGCTAATTTGTATTTTTAATATTGTGTGTGATGTTTTCGATCTATTGCTAGGCATCCTTGGGTGTCTAGAAAGCCGCCATGAAATAAATTGAAATATAATTTTTAAAGCACATTCCATACACCAACTGAGGCTCAATTCACACTTATTATTAATTTAATGGATGTTTTCGTATTTTTTTTATTTGTTATTTCTTGCTGATGCAGCACAGTGGTGATGATCCAGGATATTCCACAAAATGCATGGACATTTATGAGCATTGGTCACCTACCACCTATCATTGCATTTGATTCTCTGATCTGTCGTTGGCAAATCAACAACTTTGTAAAGTCCTCCGAGATTTGTTGTGATTTAGGGCAATACAGAGATATTAAACCAGAACAGTCTCAGTCGAGGGAGAGTCCTGGCCCCTGAGAGAGGGGGAACTATTGTGCATGGTTTTAGTGGTATTTTGTGTTATACCTCATCATAATTCAAAAATCTGTATCTCTCCACAATACTCAGCCTTCTTCAGGTTAATCCAAGAATTTAAATCTAAATACAACAATAAAATATCCACATTAAGTTCCTAAAAGTACCTCCCAAATTGCCGCATCATACGTCACTTTACCTCACTGTACTGCTGTCTCCTTACATTGTGTGCCCCATGTGCACTGTATATTGTTTATAGTAATTGTAACTCTATACATATTATTTAAAATTTAAATGTATTTTTTATTCTTTATTTTTTATCACGCCGTCCCTACCCTTACCTCTCTTTCTGACTGTTGCACTGAGCCAAAGCAATTTCCAAGTCTGTGACCTCCTGTTACTTACGTGGCAATAAAAATGATTCTGATTCTGAAATCTAAAAAATCTTCAGGTTTCTCTCTCCTTCTCTTCTGGGAATACTTCTTTATCAAATACACACATTTTTTGCACATATCTTAAACAGAAATTGCTTCCTCCAGATTATTGGAGCAAGGCATTTTGGCTCTGATGAACTATAGAGCATAGATAGAAGCTGATAACCAGTTTACAACTATTTTAAAGATGACATTTTAAAAGGTTAGGAATTGCTTCTTGGTTGATGTTGTTGTCTCGGTCAGAACTCCAATAAAAGTCCACGTGTAGAATTATTGGCTTCACACACAGACGCCAAATGCCAAAGCGAAAGTCAGCCTCTGGTGTCTCTCCCCACGGCTCTGACAGCGTAGAGGAGAATTGGTTTTTATATTTATTATTATCTAAAGACAGCGACATAGAAACACTTTATAGATTATGTTGATTCAGAAGTGGTGTGGAGTAATAGTAGTAGTAGTAGTAGTAGCAGTAGTAGTAGTAGTCGTAGTAGTAGCAGTAGTAGTAGTAGTAGTAGCAGTAGTAGTAGTAGTAGTAGTAGTAGCAGTAGTAGTAGTAGTAGTAGCAGTAGTAGTAGTAGTAGTAGTAGCAGTAGTAGTAGTAGTAGCAGTAGTAGCAGTAGTAGTAGTAGTAGTAGCAGTAGTAGTAGTAGTAGCAGTAGTAGCAGTAGTAGTAGTAGTAGCAGTAGTAGTAGTAGTAGTAGCAGTAGTAGTAGTAGTAGCAGTAGTAGTAGTAGTCGTAGTAGTAGCAGTAGTAGTAGTAGTAGTAGCAGTAGTAGTAGCAGTAGTAGTAGTAGTAGTAGTAGTAATTTAAACACCAGCAAAATAAATAACAGTTTTGGTAAAGATACTGGAATTTAATAATGTTTTTTTAATCAGCAGTTTGGGCTGTTTTTATTGGCTGCTATCCCTGGTTTATATTCAATACTTATATTAATAAATTGGTTTTATATTAGTGTAGCCACAGCTGCCCTGGGGCACACTGACAGGAGCGAGGCAACCAGTCTGTGCCATCGGCCCCTCCCACCACCACCACTCACACACACACCAGACTCATTCACTCATTCACACTCACCAGGCACTGTACAGCCGCAGCCGCCCCACTGTGGCACCTATAGAGGTCTCCCATCACAGTACTAACCAGGACCTGCCCAGCTTAGCTTCAGAGGTCTGACTGGCCTGACAGGTCTGAGTTTGATTTTTCATTTTTTCATAGGAGCCAGATTGAGGGCGTGTCCGTGTCGGCCATTTTGTGCCGAGAGTCAATAAAGTGAAACGTCTTCCTGGTGAATTACACATTTTCTGATATAGTTTTGATATGACTTGTGTTGAATGCAAAACAAGACAAGGCAAGTTTATTTATATAGCACAGTTCATACATAAGGCAACCCAAAGCTGTCTGTTTGCAAGCCTCTGTAGTTTCAGCCTTTTCTGAGAGCTCTGATTACAGACGCAGGCCACCGTCCGACTGGAGCCATGGTTATCCAGGCTTCAGCTGAGCATTCCTCCTCAGTGCTCTCATGGCCATATTCAGCTGCTGGATAAGGCATTTTGGCTCTGATGAACTAAAACAGAGCTCTCCAGGATTTTTCGACCGGAGAGCAAACGGCGAGCTACTTTAGCGCAACAGAAATGTCAGGGAGCTACTGTTTTTTGGAGGCGTAATACAACTTTAGTCAATGAAATATCTGCGGAAAATGTACCATGTTACTGTATAACTAGCTACCTAATATATACAGACAAAACTAGCTAATTACAAATTAGCTACCTACAAAACTAGCTACTTACAAACTAGCTACTTAAGAACCTGCAACCTACAACGCTAGCTACTTACAAACTAGCTGCCTAATAAATAGCTACCTACAAACTAGCTAACTACTCACTAGTAACCTACTAACTAGTTACCTACTAACTATCTACTAACTAGCTACCTATTGATATGCAATGACTCACAATCTAAAATATTAGGATCGTGGGGGCCAGATACCGTCCGACCTCTGAAACTAAGCGGGGCAGTGCCTGGTTAGAAATGTGATGGGAGACCAGGGGCCACAGTGGGGCAGCTGCGGCTGTAAAATGCCAAACTGTGGTTGTGTCCGAGACACTCCCCCCACATTAGAATGAGTCTGGTGTGTGTGTGAATGGTTGGTGGTGGTGGGAGGGGCCGATGGCACAGACTGGTTGCCTCGCTTCTCTCAGTGTGCCCCAGGGCAGCTGTAGCTACACTAGTAATTCATCACCACCGTGTTTGGAGTGAAAAAATATTTACAGTACTTAAGAGACTTTGAGATATATTGAGAGATTATTATTATTATTATTGTTATTATTATTAAGTTACAGATTGGAGACTACTGAACTCAGAACATGGGGCTGAGATGAGGACATTTTGGCTCTGATGAACTGGAGTCATTTTTACACAGGCTTCTGCAGAGCATTCCTCTCCTGCTCTCATTGCCATATTCAGCTGCTGCCGGTGATGAGAGGCAGACGAGAGGAGGGAGGAGGGAGGGAGGAGGGAGGGAGGAGGGGGAGGCTCTCAGCCCAAACACAAACTATGTTAGAAGCAACGTATGAATTATTGAAGAGCGTCCACAGATCCATGTTAGAGAAAGTGCTTCAGACGAGACGCGTGTTTGTGAAGAATGGGCCAAAAGCACCAAAACAAAACAGCTCCAGTCAAAGCTACAGTATTCAAGTTATAGCCTTAAGCCCCATTTCCACCAACTCTACTTTACTCTACAAAAAGTGAGACTTCAGCAAAAACGCAAAAGGCAATATATTTAACTTAGAAGCAGGGCTAATCAGTTGACACCATAACAAACCAGTTTAAAACCTGCATGGCAAACCACTTCAAACTTAGAAGCACAGCTAACCACTTCAGACAGGTGTTCATGAACTGATGTCTGGCTAATTACTTACAACTTAGAAGCATGGCTGACTCTTTTCCACCTGTTTTTTTATTTTTTATTATTAACTTAGAAGCACGGCTAACCAGATTAAAACCAGCATGAGAAACCATTTCAGACTTAGAAGCATGGCTACCGTCGTCAGACCTGCATTCATGAACTTAGAAGCATGGCTAACCACTAAAGCCATTTTTCTATATCAGGAACTTAGAAGCATGGCTAACCACTTCAGCCATTTTTCGATATCATAAACTTAGAAGCATGGCTAACCACTTCACTTCAGCCATGTTTCTATATCATGAACTAAAAAAAGCATGGCTAACCACTTCACTTCAGCCATGCTTCTATATCATGAACTTAGAAGCATGGCTAACCACTTCAGCCATGTGTCTATATCATGAACTTAGAAGCATGGCAAACCACTTCAGCCATGTGTCTATATCATGAACTTAGAAGCATGGCTAACCAATTCAGACCTGTATTAATGACCTTAAATTTCAACCACGTGTAGAAACGTAAGGAGCAGAAAACGTGTCCCCAAACGTCAAAATCGGACCCCGAGGTCAGTACTCGAGTAAAACGACTCGGTTAATCGCCACCTCAGCAGTTCCAGACACGGTGTACCCTCGCCTCTCGCGCGCGCCGCTGTTGCCACGCCCCCTCCGCTTTGGCACTCAATGTTCAGAAGTCAGATTTTTTTTCTTCTGTTTTTTGTGCGTTTCCAGGTCTCTTTGTGGCGCTCAGGGTCCACCACGTGTCCTTCTTTTCGCACACACTGTACCTTTGCGTTTCTTTCAGATCATCATCAAAACACTCGAATTTAATCTGATTTAAATCCACTTCCAGCATCCACAGTGTAAGTAACGCGTAACGCGTTACTTACACTGTTACCCCCAGAACACACATGAAACAACAAAGACACAACAACGACCATAAACAAAACATAGTACTTCAACAAAATCGTGTTTTTTCTCCTTTTTATTCGATTCACCGTTTCTACTAATGACCTCATTGTTTACGTTGTACATGGGGCGTGCGTCTGTTTTCACTACTGCAAAGACGCACCACGCATAACAGAGTTCAGACGTTTACATTTAACAATTATAAGTGTTGCTTTGTCAGACACATGTGCAGCGACTATTGCAACATTAGAGAGGTATAGAGAGAACATGCAAAAACATCAACTCAATTATTGTATACCCGTCGTTCTACAGCCGGAGTCTACCCAAGGTTTCTCACTTTTATCCCACTTTTTTGATTGGTGTCTGTTGCTGAGGCAGGAGGGTCTAAGGACATGTCTGGTCTCTATCTGGCCTCTCTCTGGTCTCTTTTTGGTCTCTCTCTGGTCTCTCTGTGGTCTCTCTGGTCTCTCTCTGGTCTCTCTGGTCTCTCTCTGGTCTCTCTCTGGTCTCTCTGGTCTCTCTCTGGTCTCTCTGGTCTCTCTCTGGTCTCTCTCTGGTCTCTTTTTGGTCTCTCTCTGGTCTCTCTCTGGTCTCTCTGGTCTCTCTCTGGTCTCTCTTGTCTCTCTCCATAGTCTCTCTATGACTGCCATACTGTTGTGATTTAGAGATATATACACATACATTGAATTAAAAATACATATTTAAATTCTATAATCAGATTTTGGCACTTACCACTCTGCGCATGCGTCGTTTGTTCTTCTTCCTCTTGCTGGGCATGATGGTCGGCGGTGATGGTCGGGTCTGGCGCTGCTGGATCGGGAGGAGAGAGGAGCGAGAGGCGCACGGACTGTGGAGCTCTATATAAAGCGCACGGCACCTTTGCGTCTGGCCTATGGAAGCCGCGGGAGCGTGGAGGACCAGGGGGGGCGTGGTGGCAGCGCACGCCCCCCACGCAGACACACGTGCACGCGCGGGAGGGGAAGGGGGGGACGTATGTACGTGTATGTACAGTTATGTAAGAGAGAGAGTTTTACACAGGAAACATGCGGAATTGTTTTTGGTCTTTCAAAACGAGACTGAGACTAAATTGTGTAATGATCCCTTCATCTGAGTGTGATCCTAACAGGCTGCCATAGCTCTACATGATGATTCAAATTTACTTTTGTATAGAGAGAGCAGAGAGAGAGAGCAGAGAGAGAGAGAGCAGAGAGAGAGAGCGAGAGAGGAGAGAGAGAGCAGAACGTGAGAGAGAGCAAGAGTGAAAGCAGAGAGAGCGAGAGAGGAGAGAGAGTGAGCAGACAAAGAGAGACCAGAGAGAGAGAGCAGAAAGAACATTGAGAGAGTAGAGAGTGAAAGAGCAGCGAGAGGGAGAGAGAGATCAGAGAGAGCAAGCACAGTGAGAGTAGAAAGTGAGCGAGCAGAGAACAGAGAGAGAGAGAGCAGAAAGAGCGAGCACAGCGAGAGAGCAGAGAGTGAACGAGCAGAAAAAGTGAGAGAGCTCAGAAAGAGCAGAGTGAGAGAGCAGAAAGAGCGAGCAGTGAGTGAGAGAGCAGAAAGAGCGAGCAGTGAGTGAGAGAGCAGAAAGAGCGAGCACAGTGACAGAGTAGAGAGTGAAAGAGCAGAAAGCGAGAGCAGAGTGAGAGAGCAGACGGAACCAAAACAGGAAATGCAATAATAACAAACACATAGGGGCCGTTAGTCCATATAAGGAAAGGGATGTAGACTGTCCACAAATGTCCACAACATGTTAGTGCCATATGAACCACTCTGAGGAGCACAGGGACTAGCCTCCTGCTGGGACTATGAGGAGCACAGGGACTGGCCTCCTGCTGGGACTCAGAGCAGCACAGGGACTGGCCTCCTGCTGGGACTCTGAGGAGCACAGGGACCGGCCTCCTGCTGGGACTCTGAGGAGCACAGGGACCGGCCTCCTGCTGGGACTCTGAGGAGCACAGGGACTGGCCTCCTGCTGGGACTCTGAGGAGCGCAGGGACTGGCCTCCTGCTGGGACTATGAGGAGCGCAGGGACCGGCCTCCTGCTGGGACTCTGAGGAGCACAGGGACTGGCCTCCTGCTGGGACTCTGAGGAGCACAGGGACTGGCCTCCTGCTGGGACTCTGAGGAGCACAGGGACTGGCCTCCTGCTGGGACTCTGAGGAGCACAGGGACTGGCCTCCTGCTGGGACTCTGAGGAGCACAGGGACTGGCCTCCTCCTGGGACTCTGAGGAGCACAGGGACTGGCCTCCTGCTGGTCCCAGAGTCAGAACTATATGGAAAGGCAGCTTTTCGGATTCATGCTACTAAAATCTGGAACATTATTATAAAATGTGAGACAGGCTTCTTCTCTGACAATGTCCAAATCCAGGTTAAAAACAGTTCAGTTTCGCTGCAACAACAGAAGGATTCTATGTTTACTCTTTTGAAGGTTCTGTGATTATTTCTGATTTAATGTTGTTACAGGACCGTCCCGGTGGCCCGCGGACAGTGGAAGTCTGTGTGTGCTGTTTTATATTCTGCGTTAGACAATAGTTTGTTGATGTCAGACAGAGGCACGAGTCAGTCCACCCACAGCCTCTCACCACCGCAACAACACCACACTATACGCTACATTACTACAGTCACAGACACACTGTTAACTGCTAACGGCTAATAAAAGTGTATGAAGGATAAAGGCAGAATCTTGTATGTTATGGTTAGCATGTGCGGCTAATTACATCTGTTATAATGAAACCTTTATCAGTCCCACAGTGAGGATATATGAGAATGAACTTATAAGTCTCTCTCTGGTCTCTCAAATCTCTCTCTCTCTCTCTGGTCTCTCCCTGGTCTCTCTCTCTCTTTGGTTTCCTCTCTGATCTCTCTCTGGACTCTCTCTGGTCTGTCTCTCTCTCTTATATATTTCTCTCAGGTCTCTCTCTCTCTCTGATCTCTCTCTGGTCTCTCTCACTGGTTTCTCTCTAGTCTCTCTCTCTCTTTGGTTTCCTCTCTGATCTCTCTCTGGACTCTCTCTCTCTTGTATCTCTCTCTGGTCTCTCTCTCTCTTATATATTTCTCTCAGGTCTCTCTCTCTCACTGGTTTCTCTCTAGTCTCTCTCTCTCTTTGGTTTCCTCTCTGATCTCTCTCTCTCTGGTCAGCCTCTCAGTGTCCCTTTCCCCCTGTGACTGAGGCTTCAGTTAGAGACTCATTCATCGTCTCCCTCGGCAACCGTCTGCTGTCGTAAAAGAAGTGGACCATGTGGCGTTTCTGGAGTATTTGTGGAACATGTTCAGAGATAGATTACATACATGTGCGTGTTCATGTGAGACTATAGTTGAGAATAGATACCAACCAACCAGCAAACAATCAACCAACCAGCAACCAAACAACAACCAACCAACCAGCAACCAATCAACAACCAACCACCAATCAACCAGCAACCAACCAACCAGCAATTTGATAACCAGCAACCTAACAATCACCAACCAGCAACCAACCAACCAACCAGCAACAAACCAACAACCAACCAACCAACCAA
Source organism: Knipowitschia caucasica (assembly GCA_964034765.1). Taxonomy (NCBI): domain Eukaryota; kingdom Metazoa; phylum Chordata; class Actinopteri; order Gobiiformes; family Gobiidae; genus Knipowitschia; species Knipowitschia caucasica. The sequence continues at coordinate 2,257,130 of OZ035831.1, forward strand.
CCAACAAACAACAAACCAGCAGCCAACCAACTACCATCCAACAAACAACAAACCAGCAACCAACCAACTACCATCCAACAACCAACCAACAAACTAGCAACCAACCAACTACCATCCAACAACAACCATCCAACCAACCAACAACCATCCAACACCCAACCAACAACCATCCAACCAACCAACCAGCAACCAACCAACTACCATCCAAAAACCGACCAACCAACAACCAACAACAAACCAGCAACCGACCAACAACCATCCAACCAACCAACCAACAACCAACCAACAACCAACCAACCGACCAACAACTAACTAGCAACCAACCAACAACCAACCAACCGACCAACAACTAACTAGCAACCAACCAACAACCAACCAACCGACCAACAACTAACTAGCAACCAACCAACAACCAACCAACCGACCAACAACTAACTAGCAACAACCAACAACCAGCAACCCAACAACCAGATTCGTCCTGATCCTGGGTACCAGCAGGAGGCAGGCCCTGTGCTCCTCAGAGTTGGTTCATACGGCACTAACATAGTCCACAAACAGAGCTGCTTTAAAGTCTTGTTTTAAACTAATTTAGAACCGTTTTGAGAGCCAGGAACACATTGTCCATAATTTGTTGTGGTTTTAAAGTCAGACGCCTCAGATCTAAACAAGCCGCTATTTTAAAACGTGAACCATTTTTGCAAAGATGTGACCACACCCTCTTAATTCTCTGTTTGGATTAGAAGTCTCCAGATAGAGTTTCCTTGTGATAAGACCCAGAGTGATACTACAGACCAAAATATCCCACTATCAGCAGCCCACATGGTACCACACTACAGATACTACTGATACCAGGCTCTGCTGCACTGGACGGGGAACCAGAAGCCGTCCAGATTGTCAATCCTTGCACCAAACTGGACCAAGAGAGTGGCTGAATCGTTCCTGGTAACTATGGTAACTGTCAAAAGTCAGATTCCAATCTTGGTTCAGGGATTATTTCTCTGTAAATCCTCGAATAATCCACATGAAACAAAAACTGTCAAAAAGTACCACATCTTATTTGTCAGCACATATCAATTCTGGTCTTTCTCTCTGGTATATCTCTCTTTGGTTCTGTCCTCTAGTTCCTCTCACTGTACCCTCTCTTTGGTCTCTCTCCCTGGTCCCTCTCTTTGCATTTCTCTCTGGTCTCTCTCTCTCTCTTTGGTCCCGCCCTCTGGTTCCATTCTTTGGTCTCTCTCTCTGGTCCCTCTCTTCGGTCTCTCTCTGTTTTTTTTGTTCTCAATTTCCGGTCTCACTGTCAGGTACTAGTTACCATAGCAACACGTAGTTCACTTGGAGCAGTTAGCATTAGCTTTTCAACAAACATTGTTTTGCTATATTTCAGTATTTCAGGTGAGTGAATGTTTAAACCTTATAAATTACTCACGTTTCCTCCCGTTTAAATAAATGTAAATTTGTATGGGGTTTTATCAGATATGTTTGAACAAAATAACGGCTGTCTCATGTGGCGCCACCTGCAGGTGAAAGCCAGATGCCGTCAGACCTCTGAAGCTAAGCAGTGCAGGTCCTGGTTAGTACTGTGATGGGAGACCAGGTGCCTCAGTGGGGGCGGCTGAGGCTGTAAAGTGCCAAACTGTGGTTGTGTCCTTAGGCAAGACACTTCCCCCACATTAGAATGAGTCTGGTGTGTGTGTGTGAATGGTTGTTGTTGGTGGTGAGACGGGGTGATGGCACAGACTGGTTGCCTCGCTTCTGTCAGTGTGCCCCAGGGCAGCTGTGGCTTCTCAGCTGAGACTGAAAGAGTTGGGGGTTTTGTTCATTTTGGTCCCGTCGCATTGAAAACAGAAAACAAGGAAGGATTCATTTATTTGAAATGTACAAACGTTCCAGATCATGACACTGAACAAATACAACAGAATCAGTAAAGAATCATCAATAAATACATTATTACAAAGAACTCACTACAATAAAGTTTTGCTGTATTTTCTCCAAAAGTCCGAAACATCACTTAAAGCTGGGGTACCCTTTTTCTTCTTTCTTTCTTTCTTTCTCTCTCTCTGTTCTCATCTCTTGTCTCGCTCTGGTCTGGTCTCTCTGGTCTGGTGGGTCTTTCTCTGGTCTCTCTCTGGTCTGGTTGGTCTCTCTCTGGTCTGGTGGGTCTCTCTCTAGTCTCTCTCTGGTCTGGTGGGTCTCTCTCTCTCTCCAGGAAACTAGGACATTTCAGCTTTTTTCTACAAACTAAAAAAACCCCAGACAATGCCAAGAAAACAGACATTATTATATTTCTGTTGTGCTAATGTAAAAACAAGACTTAGTGATGGATTGGAAGATTTAAATATTTAGCTTTTCAAATCAGGTACCCCAGCTTTAACCCTCGGCCCCAGCCTCTCTGTGAAACAATAGATTGCAGATATGTATAAATATTCACCAATGACAAGTGATTGGCAAAACACTTTCACAAAAATGTGTTAAATCATCGTAAACTCCAAGGTGCTGTAAAACTGGCCACACGAGGGCGCCATTGCGTTTGTAAACAGTATTCGGTTCTCAGACTCTGGAGGAGTGAGATATGACGTGATAGAGGAGGAATAAAAACCTATGTTCAGTTTTTTATGAATGTTGAAAACCACTACAAAATAATACAACGAGGTAATTAGTGCTTTTTATCCTAATTTGTGTACATTCTGACTGTGTGTGTGTGAGATGGAGAGAGAGAGGGAGAGAGAGTGTGTGTGCGTGTGAGAGAGATTGAGAGAGAGAGGGAGAGAGGGAGAGTGTGCGTGTGAGAGAGAGAGAATCAGAGAGAGAAAGAAAGAAAACCTCTGTTGAGAACCACTACACAATAACACAATAAGGTAGTAATAGCTTGTCCTGGTCTTGTTGGTAAATCCAGATAAACGTGGCCTAATAAATAAATAAAACCTGGGGTGATGTTTTGCAGCGTCAAACAAGCTGAGTCAAGAAAGTCCAATTTCCTGTTTCCTGTTTAATAAATAACTCGAAAAAAATCAAGCAAATATTAAAGCTGCACGAACCGACTTTATTTTTGTATACATTATGAAAATTCAATCCATATCCTGTAGTGCGTTGGGATAGACGTCCTTTTGAAGAATAAGTAGCGCAGGTTTGTGCTGGACTGTCCTTTTATTTTAGATCGAGTTTTGGTGAAACAAGGAAGAGAATTTGTTTTGAGTCCAGATTTTGACCAATCACAGCGGACCACTGGCCCCCGCTTTCTTGAGAAAAGCTACAGGTCTCTTGTTAGCACCGACAGCTGAGGTAAACGAGCGGCGGAGCTAACCTGAAGCTTACCGGTTACTGCTTACTCAGCGAAACAGCCAAAAGAAAAACTTGTTCCTCCGTGCTTCCCGGTTCAATCATCTATGGTCACGCCACGTTCAAATGTGTCCATATTGTGAGATGTGTGCTCTGTATACAGTTAGCATGAGCAGAGGCTAAAGGGGGGGGGGGGCGAGCTCATCGTTCTCATTTGAAAATTTCTCAAAGTCAGTTAGTGCAGCTTTTTGTTAAAGCTTTAACTTTTGTTTTGTTCCACGGATACAGATTTGTTGTGGGTCGGTTGCTAGGATACGGTACCAGATACTAAAGTGTAATGGAAACACAACCAGGTAGAGTAGAGCAGAGTAGGGTAGGGTTGAGAAGGGTAGGGTAGAGTAGGGTAGGGTAGGGTAGAGTAGGGTAGGGTAGGGTAGAGTAGAGTAGAGTAGAGTAGGGTAGGGTAGGGTAGGGTAGGGTAGGGTAGGGTAGGGTAGAGTAGAGTAGAGTAGAGTAGAGTAGAGTAGAGTAGAGTAGAGTAGAGTAGGGTAGGGTTGAGAAGGGTAGGGTAGAGTAGGGTAGGGTAGGGTAGAGTAGGGTAGGGTAGAGTAGAGTAGAGTAGAGTAGAGTAGGGTAGGGTAGGGTAGGGTAGAGTAGAGTAGAGTAGAGTAGAGTAGGGTAGGGTAGGGTTCTGTGATTATTTCTGATTTAATGTTGTTGTTACAGGACCGTCCCGGTGGCCCGCGGACAGTGGAAGTCTGTGTGTGCTGTTTTATATTCTGCGTTAGACAATAGTTTGTTGATGTCAAACTATTGACTACCCTACCCTACCCTACCAGCAGAGTAGGGTAGAGTAGAGTAGGGTAGGGTAGGGTAGGGTAGGGTAGGGTAGAGTAGAGTAGAGTAGAGTAGAGTAGGGTAGAGTAGAGTAGGGTAGGGTAGGGTAGGGTAGGGTAGGGTAGGGTAGAGTAGAGTAGAGTAGAGTAGAGTAGAGTAGAGTAGAGTAGAGTAGAGTAGAGTAGAGTAGGGTAGAGTAGAGTAGAGTAGAGTAGAGTAGAGTAGAGTAGGGTAAGGTGGGGTAGGGTAAGGTTAGGGAGTAGACTAGAGCTGGTGGAAATGGGGCTACAATAACAGTCTTAGTCTGTGGCTCACAAACACGTCACTTCTTTTAAAACTGTCTAAACCAAACCTCCTGCAGTTTGTATGAGTCCGAGCAGAGACAGTTCTACGACTCTGGGGGCCCAGGTGGAGGGCTGTGTGGGGGCCCATGTTGGGGGCCGTGTGCCAGGGCCCCTGCTGCTGCTGGAGGCTCCAGTGCTATAGGATACACAGGAACACTGTACTGTGTGTATGCAGGGGGGAGATCCTCCAGCTTAAAGCCCAACTGCAACACACACACACACACATATACACACACACACACACACATATACACACACACACACCGGAGGGTTATATGGACATCTGAGTTTGTATTGGTTTTATGTATTTGTGTGTGTGTGTGTGTGTGTGTGTGAGAGAGGGGGACAGAGAGAGAGAGAGAGTGTGTGTGTCTGTGTGTGCGTGTCTGTTTGTGTGTGTGAGATAGTTTGTATGAGAGTGTGAGTGTCTGTCTGTGTGTGTGTGCATGTATGAGTGTGTGCGTGTCTGTTTGTGTGAGAGTGTGAGTGTCTGTCTATGTTTGTGTGAGAGTGTGATTGTCTGTCTGTGTGTGTATGTGTCTGTTTGTTTGTGTGTGTGTGTGAGCGTGTGAGTGTCTCTATGTGTGTGTGTGAGTGTCTGTGTATGTATGAGTGTGTGTGTGTCTGTGTGTGTGAGATAGTTTGTGTGTGGTGTGTGTGTGTGTGTGTCTGTGTATGTATGAGTGTGTGTGTGTCTGTTTGTGTGTGTGAGATAGTTTGTGTGTGGTGTGGTGTGTGTGTGTGTCTGTGTATGTATGAGTGTGTGTGTGTCTGTTTGTGTGTGTGAGATAGTTTGTGTGTGGTGTGGTGTGTCTGTGTATGCAAGAGTGTGTGTGTGTCTGTTTGTGTGTGTGAGATAGTCTGTGTGTGGTGTGTGTGTGTCTGTGTATGTATGAGTGTGTGTGTGTGTGTCTGTTTGTGTGTGTGAGATAGTTTGTGTGTGGTGTGGTGTGTGTGTGTCTGTGTATGTATGAGTGTGTGTGTGTGTGTCTGTTTGTGTGTGTGAGATAGTTTGTGTGTGGTGTGGTGTGTGTGTGTCTGTGTATATATGAGTGTGTGTGTGTCTGTTTGTGTGTGTGAGATAGTTTGTGTGTGGTGTGGTGTGTGTGTGTCTGTGTATGTATGAGTGTGTGTGTGTCTGTCTGTGTGTGTGAGATAGTCTGTGTGTGGTGTGGTGTGTGTGTGTGTCTGTGTATGTATGAGTGTGTGTGTGTCTGTCTGTGTGTGTGAGATAGTCTGTGTGTGGTGTGGTGTGTGTGTGTCTGTGTATGTATGAGTGTGTGTGTGTCTGTCTGTGTGTGTGTGTGTGAGTGCAGATGCTCCCTATGAACCAATGGCTCCTCTATTCTGTATGTGTGTGTTATTATTTTATGTAGATTAGGATTAGGTCCACCCAGAGCTCACCTCGCTGTAGGCGGGAGGCGGCTCGCTGAAGGCCGGGTTGGTGTACTGCAGCGTGCTCTCGCGGCCGAGGCGGGGGCCGGTGTCGTCGCTGTCCCGGGAGGCGTTGCGGGGGAAGGGGATGACGAAGACGGGAGGTGGGCGTCCGTCTCGCTCGCTCCTCCTCCAGGCCTCGCGCTCCACCTGCTCCTCGCGCATGCGGTTACAGGCGCGACAGAAGGTGGTGCAGAAGATGATGGTGAAGCCGAAGCCCACGATCGCCATGAAGATCCTACACACCACACACTGAGGCATGAGAGAGAGCAGAGAGAGAGAAACCAGAGAGAGGGTAGAGAGGGAGTAGGGAGAGAGAGAGTAGGGAGAGAGCAGAGAGAGAGAGAGAGCAGGGAGAGAGCAGAGAGAGAGAGAGCAGGGAGAGAGCAGAGAGAGAGAAACCAGAGAGAGGGTAGGGAGGGAGTAGGAAGAGAGAGAGTAGGGAGAGAGCAGAGAGAGAGAGAGAGCAGGGAGAGAGCAGAGAGAGGGTAGGGAGGGAGTAGGAAGAGAGAGAGTAGGGAGAGAGCAGAGAGAGAGAGAGAGCAGGGAGAGAGCAGAGAGAGAGAAACCAGAGAGAGTAGGGAGGGAGTAGGAAGAGAGAGAGTAGGGAGAGAGCAGAGAGAGAGCAGAGAGAGAGAGAGAGCAGAGAGAGAGAAACCAGAGAGAGGGTAGGGAGGGAGTAGGGAGAGAGAGAGTAGGGAGAGAGCAGAGAGAGAGAGAGCAGGGAGAGAGCAGAGAGAGAGAAACCAGAGAGAGTAGGGAGGGAGTAGGAAGAGAGAGAGTAGGGAGAGAGCAGAGAGAGAGAGAGAGCAGAGAGAGAGAAACCAGAGAGAGGGTAGGGAGGGAGTAGGGAGAGAGAGAGTAGGGAGAGAGCAGAGAGAGAGAGAGAGCAGGGAGAGAGCAGAGAGTGAGAGCAGAGAGAAGGGAGAGAGCAGGGAGAGCGAGAGCAGAGAGGGAGTTGGGAGAGAGAGAGCCCAGGGAGAGAGAGCACAGAGAGAGAGCAGAGAGAGAGCAGAGAGAGAGCAAGGAGAGCGAGAGCAGGGAGAGAGCAAAGAGAGAGCAGGGAGAGAGAACAGAGAGAGAGCAGAGGGAGAGCAGAGAGAGAGAGCAGGGAGAGAGAAACCAGAGAGAGGGTAGGGAGGGAGTAGGAAGAGAGAGAGTAGGGAGAGAGCAGAGAGAGAGAGAGAGTAGGGAGAGAGCAGAGAGAGAGAGAGCAGGGAGAGAGAAGGGAGAGAGCAGGGAGAGCGAGAGCAGAGAGAGAGTTGGGAGAGAGAGAGCCCAGGGAGAGAGCAGAGAGAGCAGGGAGAGAGAGAGCAGAGAGAGAGCAGAGAGAAGGGAAAGAGCAGGGAGAGAGCACAGAGAGAGAGAGCAGAGAGAGAGTTGGGAGAGAGCAGAGAGAGAGCAGAGAGAGCAGGGAGAGAGAGAGCAGGGGGAGAGCAAAGAGAGCGAGAGCAGGGAGAGAGCAAAGAGAGAGCAGGGAGAGAGCAAAGAGAGAGCAGGGAGAGAGCAAAGAGAGAGCAGGGAGAGAGAACAGAGAGAGAGCAGGGAGAGAGAAACCAGAGAGAGGGTAGGGAGGGAGTAGGAAGAGAGAGAGTAGGGAGAGAGCAGAGAGAGAGAGAGAGAGTAGGGAGAGAGCAGAGAGAGAGAGAGCAGGGAGAGAGAAGGGAGAGAGCAGGGAGAGAGTTGGGAGAGAGAGAGCCCAGGGAGAGAGCAGAGAGAGCAGGGAGAGAGAGAGCAGAGAGAAGGGAAAGAGCAGGGAGAGAGCACAGAGAGAGAGAGCAGAGAGAGAGAGAGAGAGCAGAGAGAGAGAGTTGGGAGAGAGCAGAGAGAGCAGAGAGAGAGAGCAGGGAGAGAGTAGGAAGAGAGAGAGTAGGGAGAGAGCAGAGAGAGAGAGTAGGGAGAGAGCAGAGAGAGAGAGAGCAGGGAGAGAGAAGGGAGAGAGCAGGGAGAGCGAGAGCAGAGAGAGAGTTGGGAGAGAGAGAGCCCAGGGAGAGAGCAGAGAGAGCAGGGAGAGAGAGAGCAGAGAGAGAGCAGAGAGAAGGGTAAGAGCAGGGAGAGAGCACAGAGAGAGAGAGAGAGAGTTGGGAGAGAGCAGAGAGAGCAGGGAGAGAGAGAGCAGGGGGAGAGCAAAGAGAGCGAGAGCAGGGAGAGAGCACAGAGAGAGCAGGGAGAGAGCAGAGAGAGCAGGGAGAGAGTAGAGAGAGCAGAGAGAGAGAGAGCAGGGAGAGAGAGAGAGAGAGCAGGACTAATAATTTTCTGATGCTTTTGCTGAGTATAGAGACTTAGAATAATGGGAATAATAGCAATAGCCTTGAGCTGCAGGTTCTGTAGAGAAATATGTGTTTTTATTGTGTTTTTTGTGTGTAATCTTCTAATTGTAATAAAGCGACAGAGGTTTACTGGATTATCAGGATGACGTCCATCAACAGCTGTAATCCCAGTGATAATCTCCACGGATGAACCAGAGTCTGAACTGAAGAGAAGAACGGGACAAAACAGCAGCATTTACAAAACTTTACATTTATTTCAAGTTCCATCAAGTGTCATCTTTAAGATTAAAATGACTATCAAGATTCAGATTCAGATTAAGATTAAGAGATGAAGAGATACTTTATTTATCCCAAAGTTCAGCAAAACTGTTGAATATATCTTCAAATATAGAAAACGTGTGGAAATGCTAATGCTAAAGACCAAATGCTAACTGCTGACGGTAAACAGTGTGTCGCTATGGTAACTGGCATTCGCTCTCCTCTCTGGTGGAAAACCAATAGCAGAACCAGTCCAGAACCAGAACCTGTACATAACTAGTACAGGTCTAGAACAAGAACCAGTACCAGTACAGAACAGGTTTAGGACCAGGTCGACTCGTGAAGCAGAACCAGTGCAGAACTAGTACAGGCCTAGAACCAGGACGAGTCTAGAACCGGAACCAATCTCGGACCGGAAAGAGTCTAGAACCAGTGAAAAACTAGAACCAGTCTAAGACCAGGACAAGTCTGGAACCAGAACCAGTACAGGATAGAACCAGGACAAAACTAGAACCAGAACCAATCTCGGACCAGAACGAGTCTAGAACCAGAACCAATACAGGATAGAACCAGGACAAATCTAGAAGCAGAACCAATCTCGGACCAGAACGAGTCTAGAACCAGAACCAGTACAAAGCTAGAACCAGTCTAGGACCAGGACAAGTCTAAAGCCAGAACCAGTCTAGAACCAGGTTGAGTGTAGAACCAGAACCAGTACAAAACTAGAACCAGGACCACTCACGAACCAGAACCAGTACAGAACCAGGACCTTGGAAAGTTGGCGCTGAAGTGAATGAAGCTTCAGGGAGAATTCCTCACATTTAAAAATAATAGAAAATGAAAATAATGACAAAAGAGAAAGTTATAAAGACCAAGGATGTACATACACTGAGAGAAGAAGCAAATGTAAAACCCATTGACTGTCAAGGGAGTTCTAGCGCTAAATTGTTGCAAACGCCAGATCCTGTCAGACCTCTGAAGCTAAGCAGGGCTGGGCCTGGTTAGTGCAGGGATGGGAGACCTCTGGTAACACCAGGGGCCACAGTAGGTCCCACATAGAATGAGTCTAGTGTGTGTGTGAGTGGTGGTGGTGGGAGGGGCTGATGGCACAGACTGGTTGCCTCGCTCCTGTCAGTGTGCCCCAGGGCAGCTGTGGCTACACTGTGACATGTGAAGAGACTTTGAGCGTCCAGAAAAGCGCTCTATAAAACCAATGTATGATTATTAATCTTGAACAACTGTATAATAATAATAATATACAGTTGTTCAAGATTAATAATCATCTTATAATATGATTATTAGTATAATCTCCAGGACTCCCTTGAAAAAGAGTTTGTTAATCTCAGTTGGACTTTTCTGGACATTTCAGACCAAATGGTTTTAAATCTGTAAATCCTGCTCCACTTCCTGCTTTTGTCTTGTACATTTTTGTCAATATCTTGTAACCGAGCTGTTGTAAAACTGCTGTGAATATTTAACTTCTGAGTTAAATGAGCTTCTGTCCCGGCAAGAGACCTCAGATTATGAAAACACACACACACACACAGAGACACAAACGCACAAACATCTTAAATGTACAACAATGATCTTTCATTGTTTCAGATTCTATATTCTCTGGAGAATCTGGCTGCTTCAAAACGAGAGACAGAGACAGACTCAGAGAGAAACCAGAGAAAGAGAGAGAGACCAGAGAGACTGAGATTGAGAGCAAGAGAGAGACAAGGCAAGCAGAGAGAGACCGGAGAGACACATAGAAACCAGAAAGAGAGAGACCAGAGAGACACATAGAGAAACCAGAAAGAGAGAGACCAGAGAGACACATAGAGAAACCAGAAAGAGAGAGAGACAAGAGAGAGACCAGAGAGACTGAGATACAGAGCAAGAGAGAGAGAGAGAGAGAGAGAGAGAGACAAGGCAAGCAGAGAGAGACCGGAGAGACACAGAGAGAAACCAGAAAGAGAGAGAGACAAGAGAGAGACCAGAGAGACTGAGATACAGAGCAAGAGAGAGAGAGAGAGAGAGAGAGAGAGACAAGGCAAGCAGAGAGAGACCGGAGAGACACAGAGAGAAACCAGAAAGAGAGAGAGACAAGAGAGAGACCAGAGAGACTGAGATACAGAGCAAGAGAGAGAGAGAGAGACAAGAGAGAGACCAGAGAGACTGAGATACAGAGCAAGAGAGAGAGAGAGAGAGAGAGAGAGAGACAAGGCAAGCAGAGAGAGACCGGAGAGACACAGAGAGAAACCAGAAAGAGAGAGAGACAAGAGAGAGACCAGAGAGACTGAGATACAGAGCAGAGAGAGAGAGAGAGAGAGAGAGAGAGACAAGGCAAGCAGAGAGAGACCGGAGAGACACAGAGAGAAACCAGAAAGAGAGAGAGACAAGAGAGAGACCAGAGAGACTGAGATACAGAGCAAGAGAGAGAGAGAGAGACAAGAGAGAGACCAGAGAGACTGAGATACAGAGCAAGAGAGAGAGAGAGAGAGAGAGAGAGACAAGGCAAGCAGAGAGAGACCGGAGAGACACAGAGAGAAACCAGAAAGAGAGAGAGAGACAGATACAGACACACTCACAGAGAGAGAAAGAGAGAAGTCAGAATTCACCTTTGAACCAATCACTTCTGGCCGAACAGCGGTCAGTAAACACACTCTGGACAAATACAAAAGGGAACAAAAACCCCATGAGCTGAAACCAGCGAGACCGAAGCTTTAGAGAGACTTTAAACAACAGTAAATGACGTTAAAATGGCCTAAAAAGAGACTCACCAACTTCCAGCGGTGTGTGAGTCCGACCACTGGGATCAATAGAGCAGAGCCAGAGGGGGCGTGGCCAGTGATAAAGCTAAAGGTTTCTATCGTGCAAGACGAAGGATCCAGAAAGAACTCATAAAAGTGTGTTCTGAGACGAGTGAGGTTTGGTATTCGTTTGTTATGGACACATGGAAAAGAACCAGGACCAGTCTAGAAACAGGATAAGTCTAGAACCAGGACCAGCCTAGAACCCGGATTATTCTAGAGCCAGAATCAGTCTAGAACCAGGACCAGTCTAGACCCAGGATAAGTCTAGAACCAGAACCAGTCTAGATCCAGGATACATCTACAACCAGGACCAGTCTAGAAACAGGATAAATCTATAACCAGGATCAGTCTAGAAACAAGACCTGTCTAGAACCAGAATCAGTCTACAACCCGGACCAGTCTAGAGCCAGGATCAGTATAGAAACCGGACCAGTCTAGAGCCAGGATCAGTCTAGAGCCAGGATCAGTCTAGAACCCGGACCAGTCTAAAGCCAGGATCAGTCTAGAACCCGTACCAGTCTAGAACCAGAATCAGTCTAGAACACGGACCAGTCTAGAACCCTGACCAGTCTTGAACCAGGATCAGTTCTATAGTCAGGATGGAGGATACAAAAAGAACTTATGAAAATCTGACGATTCAATAGTATTTTGCGATATTTGGACCAAAATTCAATATTATTGCGATTCTAAACATATCATAACAAGTTTTACCATTTGATTCTCCGATTAATGTCCCTCATATTACATCATAGAGTCACAACAAGCAGACATCATAGAGTCACAGCAGACATCATAGGGTCACAACAAGCAGACATCATAGAGTCACAACAAGCAGACATCATAGAGTCACAGCAGACATCAGAGTCACAACAAGCAGACATCATAGAGTCACAACAGACATCATAGAGTCACAACAAGCAGACATCATAGAGTCACAACAGACATCATAGAGTCACAACAAGCAGACGTCATAGAGTCACAACAAGCAGACGTCATAGAGTCACAACAAGCAGACATCATAGAGTCACAACAGACATCATAGAGTCACAGCAGACATCATAGAGTCACAACAGACATCATAGAGTCACAGCAGACATCATAGAGTCACAACAAGCAGACGTCATAGCGTCACAATAAGCAGACATCATAGAGTCACAACAGACATAGAGTCACAACAGACATCATAGAGTCACAGCAGACATCATAGAGTCACAGCAGACATCATAGAGTCACAGCAAGCAGACATCATAGAGTCACAGCAGACATCATAGAGTCACAGCAGACATCATAGAGTCACAGCAGACATCATAGAGTCACAACAGACATCATAGAGTCACAGCAGACATCATAGTCACAACAGACATCATAGAGTCACAGCAGACATCAGAGTCACAGCAAGCAGACATCATAGAGTCACAACAGACATCATAGAGTCACAGCAAGCAGACATCATAGAGTCACAGCAAGCAGACATCATAGAGTCACAGCAAGCAGACATCATAGAGTCACAGCAGACATCATAGAGTCACAGCAGACATCATAGAGTCACAACAGACATCATAGAGTCACAGCAGACATCATAGAGTCACAACAAGCAGACGTCATAGAGTCACAATAAGCAGACATCATAGAGTCACAACAGACATAGAGTCACAACAGACATCATAGAGTCACAGCAGACATCATAGAGTCACAACAGACATCATAGAGTCACAGCAGACATCATAGAGTCACAACAGACATCATAGAGTCACAACAGACATCATAGAGTCACAGCAGACATCATAGAGTCACAGCAGACATCATAGAGTCACAGCAGACATCATAGAGTCACAGCAAGCAGACATCATAGAGTCACAGCAGACATCATAGAGTCACAGCAGACATCATAGAGTCACAGCAGACATCATAGAGTCACAACAGACATCATAGAGTCACAGCAGACATCATAGAGTCACAACAGACATCATAGAGTCACAGCAGACATCATAGAGTCACAGCAAGCAGACATCATAGAGTCACAACAGACATCATAGAGTCACAGCAGACATCATAGAGTCACAGCAAGCAGACATCATAGAGTCACAGCAGACATCATAGAGTCACAGCAGACATCATAGAGTCTGCATATATATAATTGTCTGTGTAAAATGCTCTGATATTGAAGAGAATAGATTTTTTCCCATCACTAATACTAAGCACATACTGTACAGGGCCGGTAATAGGAGCTGGCTGCTTTGGCTCGGGCCCCAACAACACAGGGGCCTCATTGAGTGAATTTCCACTAACACTGGACAAAATCACTTGAAAAAATATATAATAAGACATAAAATAATATACAATAATAATATATAATAAAATAAGAGAAATGATCTGAAAATAGAACAAGAAAATATGACTTGACAAAATTTCTGAAAATAAGAAAATAATACTACGACTTACGCAATACCCAAACAACTTGATTCTAGTTGAATAACATACATTTCAAGTATTAGTTAATTAATTATTAGAAATATAGCATCATATACTTATTTTATCTAATAAAGAAAAGTCTGAAAAAAAACGTAAAATAAGCATAACAAAAAACTGCTAGATTTTTTTTTTTTTTTAAGATTATGAAGTGTTATTGTCTTAAAACTAGAAATAATAACAAAATAATCTTATGACAAACTACAATCAAGCAACTAAAAAATTTACAATAAAAAACACATTATTTATTTTATTTTCCGTAAATAAATCATACAAGATTTGACTTCTTTCAGTGGAATTCTCTTCATTCAGAACCTTCAGCTTTGTATTAAAAGTGTCTGTTTCCTCGCTCTTAAAAACAGTCACTTTTTTTTGAAGTCACCGAGAGTTTTATGAATTTGTGATCAAGGTTCAGGGAAGAATTTACTGCGGCAGTAAAGTGACAGGTCCTGAACCATGAATGAACCATGAGTGAACCATGAGTGAACCATGAATGAACCATGAATGAACCATGAGTGAACCATGAATGAACCATGAGTGAACCATGAGTGACGGCGACAGTCTGTGGAAATATTGGATTTTTGAGGGTTTTATTGATCCCAGTTGGATTGTACATATTCCCAGTCTTAAAGATAAGGACTGGCGTCACAGAGGACAGGTGTGTGTGCGTGTGTGTGTGTGTCAGTGTGTTTCAGTGTGTGTGCTGCTGCGAGACATGATACAATATCATGCAATAAATGCTCGAATCAAGTGGTTTTTATCTGGTCTCTCTCTGGTCTCTCACTCTAGTCTACCTCTCTGGTCTACCTCTGGTATACCTCTCCCTGTTCTCTCTCTCTCTCCTTCTCTGGTCTCTGTTCTCTCTCTCTCCTTCTCTGGTCTCTGTACTCTCTCCTTCTCTGGTCTCTGTACTCTCTCTCCTCTGTTCTCCCTCTCCTTCTCTGGTCTCTCTCTCTCCTTCTCTGGTCTCTGTTCTCTCTCTCTCCTTCTCTGTACTCTCCTTCTCTGGTCTCTGTTCTCTCTCTCTCTCCTTCTCTGGTCTCTGTACTCTCTCTCTCCTTCTCTGGTCTCTACTCTCTCCTTCTCTGGTCTCTGTACTCTCTCTCCTCTGTTCTCCCTCTCCTTCTCTGGTCTCTCTCTCTCCTTCTCTGGTCTCTGTTCTCTCTCTCTCCTTCTCTGGTCTCTGTACTCTCTCTCTCCTTCTCTGGTCTCTGTACTCTCTCTCCTTCTCTGGTCTCTGTTCTCTCTCTCCCTCCTTCTCTGGTCTCTGCACTCTCTCTCTCTCCTTCTCTGGTCTCTGCACTCTCTCTCTCTCTCTCCATCTCGTTTTTTCTCATTCCAAGGGAGAAATTTCTTGTATCTTTCTTAAAACCAGATCATTTTCTTTAGTCCTATGGTACTGTGACTCTCAGCTGGTCTTGTTTTTTGTTCTGCCTTTTGGATTCTCCTCGTTCTGAAGTCATAAATAATATAATCAACATTAGTCATTATTGAACCAAAGAAAAACACTTTCAATCATTGTCAAAATCTTTTATTTCGTCCAAAAATACATTTAAAAAAAAGAAACATCACACTTTCATCTGAACGGCTACTTTTCCACAACAACAACCAATTTACACTGACAGTTTTAATTGGACAAAATGTATCCCGTCAGACCTCTGAAGCTAAGCAGGGCAGGGCCTGGTTAGTACTGTGATGGGAGACCAGGTGCCACAGTGGGGGCGGCTGCGGCTGTAAAGTGCCAAACTGTGGTTGTGTCCTTAGGCAAGACACTTCACTCACATTAGAATGAGTCTGGTGTGTGTGTGAATGTACTGGTTGCCTCGCTTCTGGCAGTGTGCCCCAGGGCAGCTGCGGCTACAGGTGTAGTTTATCACCACAGTGTATGGAGTGACTGAATTATGACGCGTCTCTGGAGCGTCCAAAAAAGTTATATGCAAAAAAAAAAAAAATATTCTTGAGACAGACTTTTTCTCTGACAATGTTCAAATCCAGGTTAAAAACAGGTCAGTTTTGATGCAACAACAGAAGGATTTTTTTTATTACCATCCTCTCCATATTATTTTAGCAGTATTTTGACTGTCCACATCCACTCAAATCGACACACATCGCTTTGGCTCATTTCCATGTCTTTCAAATCCACACCTTTTCTCTTCGGCTTCTAATATCAGGTAGAAAGAGACAGGTTTTCCGTTTTTTATGTCTATATATATTTCTGTATGTGCTTTTTTGCTCTCCTCACTGTCTGTGCAGCACTTTGCTAAGCCTAGGCCAGGTGTCTCCAACCTCTTTCACCCGGAGAGCTACTTTCCCGGGACGATAAAAGCAGAGAGCTACTCCTTTAAGCGGCCCTGGGAACAATGTTGTGATATATTGGTGTGAACTATTTGATTTATTCATTTCCTTAATCCTTTGGCGAGCTACCTGGAAGGGGGTGGCGAGCTACTGGTGGCTCCCGAGCTACAGGTTGGAGACCCCTGTGCCTAGGCTGTTTTGAATGTGCTCTACAAATACAGATTTGACTGATTGAAATGGACTCAATCATTGGTTTTGGAGCCGCATTTTGAGATTTGTCTCTGGGTCATTTAGAGTCTATTTCTAGTCTCTGTAGTGAGTCATTTTGTCCTGAGGTTAAGCACCAGAGTTAACAAATATACACCTAGTCTAGCGTTGTGTGGAGGTTGAAAAAAAACTTCTGAGAATCACTCATTAAAGACTAGTGCAAAATTCCTTGCAACAAATATTCTCTGTATCCAAATATACACACACTTCTGAATACATACAATAAGGTCAACATAACAAAACCATTTCCCGACATCCCACAAATAAATTTGCACTTTTGTATCAATTCCAAATGGACTTTCAAGTAATTGAGACTGACGACGATAATTTACTTATGTCCAAAGATAGAAAAAATGGATTACATTTTCCGTAAATTTCTGTCACTGGTGTATTGTTGTAGCCAGTGTGTGTGTGTGTGTGTGTGTGTGTCTCTCGAGGACAAGGGAACTGTTAACCTGAGTGAGGGTCATTCTGCTCTTCTCTGATTGGATAATGTCTCCGAAGTATCCGGTTTACGTGGTTACATACTTCTTATATGTTTGGTTTTTGTGTTTTAAGTTATTCTGGTCGGTCTCTCTCTCTCCGGTCTCTCTCTCTCTGGTCTCTCTCTCTCTGGTCTCTCTCTGGTCTCTCTCTGGTCTCTCTCTCTCTGGTCTCTCTCTCTCTGGTCTCTCTCTCTCTGGTCTCTCTCTCTCTGGTCTCTCTCTCTCTGGTCTCTCTCTCTCTCTCTCTGGTCTCTCTCTCTGGTCTCTCTCTCTGGTCTCTCTCTCTGGTCTCTCTCTCCGGTCTCTCTCTCCGGTCTCTCTCGCACTCCGGTCTCTCTCGCACTCCGGTCTCTCTCTCTCTCTGGTCTCTCTCTCTGGTCTCTCTCTCTGGTCTCTATAAGTCTTCATGTATGCTCTTCTCCTGTGCTTCATGTGCAGCAGTGTGTCGTGCCTGTAGCCATCGCTGCAGCAGTGGGAGGTGAGAGTCCATCCAGCGAATATTGTCTTCGATCGTCTCCAGCGTCTGTCGGATGCAGCGCATGTCGGAGCCGCTCTCCTCAGACAGAGAGCTGAAGAAACTACGAACCTGAGGACAGAGACGGGAAACTTTTATTATTATAACCCGAACCCTAACCCACTGGTTCCCAAAAGTGCAGGGCGCGGGACGAAAAAATGCAGTCGCTGAAAAGATGTGAGGATTTAAGGTTTTTGTTTTCCTCTCAGGGGGTTTGGTCATGTTTTAAAACCCATTTTTTCACAAATGCATAACGATTAAATGCACATATGAACATAAATACACAGTTAAGAAAAAAAAAAAAAGGTTGAGGTCTGACACTTTACAATCTTCCGTTAGGGCTGAGGTTTATATTAATGACAAAGTATGAAATAAACGGCAAAACCAAATGTGTGTGTAATGATGAATGTCCTTCTTGCCCAAACCCACAGAGAGTCACTTCTGCAGATCACAGTGAGAAATAAAGTATGGCTCTCTCTTTAGTCCCCCAATAGAAAATGTCCCTCAGTCTGTAGGGGGCGCTAACACAGCAATAGTATTTATTTCACATTGAGTTGGTTAAGTAACAATGTCAGAAATTGTAAATGTATATTTCCTTTTTCACTTTTGATTCATTTTGATTGATACTTATTATTGATTGTTCGATTTTGAGAATCTAAAAATGCACTGAACAATGTCCCAGAAACAGCAGTCCCATCAGTGCAGACTGACCTCGTGCAGCTTGTCTGTGGTGGAGTACTGGTTGGTCACACCGATCACCATAAAAGACACAGTGCTGGAGCCCAGGTCGAATCTGCAAACGACAAGAAAAACCATCAGTCTCCAGTTTAACCTCATCTCTCTCTCTCCTCTCTGGACCGTGACCTGAACCAAGCTCTCTCTCTGGTGTCTCTCTCTGGTGTCTCTCTCTGGTGTCTCTCTCTGGTGTCTCTCTCTGGTGTCTCTCTCTGGTGTCTCTCTCTGGTGTCTCTCTCTGGTGTCTCTCTCTGGTGTCTCGCTCTGGTGTCTCGCTCTGGTGTCTCGCTCTGGTGTCTCGCTCTGGTGTCTCGCTCTGGTGTCTCGCTCTGGTGTCTCGCTCTGGTGTCTCGCTCTGGTCTCTCTCTCTGGTCTCTCTCTGGTCTCTCTCTGGTCTCTCTCTGGTCTCTCTCTGGTCTCTCTCTGGTCTCTCTCTGGTCTCTCTCTGGTCTCTCTCTGGTCTCTCTCTGGTCTCTCTCTGGTCTCTCTCTCTGGTCTCTCTCTCTGGTCTCTCTCTCTGGCCTCCCTCTCTCTCTGGCCTCCCTCTCTCTCTGGCCTCTCTCTCTCTGCTCTGGCCTCCCTCTCTCTGGTCTCTCTGGTCTCTCTCTCTGGTCTCTCTCTGGTGTCTCTCTCTGGTCTCTCTCTCTCTCTCTCTGGCCTCCCTCTCTCTCTGGCCTCTCTCTCTCTGCTCTGGCCTCCCTCTCTCTGGTCTCTCTCTGGCCTCTCTCTCTCTGCTCTGGCCTCCCTCTCTCTGGTCTCTCTCTGGCCTCTCTCTCTCTGCTCTGGCCTCCCTCTCTCTGGTCTCTCTCTGGCCTCTCTCTCTCTGCTCTGGCCTCCCTCTCTCTGGTCTCTCTCTGGCCTCTCTCTCTCTCTCTGGCCTCCCTCTCTCTCTGTCTGCTCTCTTTTCACTCACTTCTTGATGAGCGTGTGCCAGTGTCTCCGGAGAAAGTCCCAGGCCATTTTGTATCCGACAGGGTTTCTGCTGATGGAGACCAGGACGTCCGGCAGGTCCTGGGTCTTCATCATGGAACCGTCCAGACTCTGCTCCAGCATCCTGAAGGCAGACAAAATATGGGATCGTCAAAGTTCAGTTTATTTGCCATTTGCAGTAAAACCACATTGGAATACATGAGCAAAAGTTCCCAGTGTGCACCAGACAAGTACATACATAAAACAAGATTTAAAAAAAAAAACAAGAAAGAATTGTCACTGTACAACCATTAAAGTGCTTTGTTCAGACTGATAATAGCTTGTGGAAAGAAGCATATGTCCTGCATCACAGCCAACGAGAGGGAAGAAGCTGGAACATGGCTATTCCAGGGGCCAGAAGAGTCAGTGATTATTTTAAGAGCTGGATTCATGAAGTGCTTCCAGAGCAGAGCACCTCTCTCTCTGGTCTCTCTCTCGCTCTGGTCTCTCTCTGGCCGGTCTCTCTCTGGCCGGTCTCTCTCTCTCTGGTCTCTCTCTCTCTGGTCTCTCTCTGGCCGGTCTCTCTCTGGCCGGTCTCTCTCTGGCCGGTCTCTCTCTCTCTGGTCTCTCTCTGGCCGGTCTCTCTCTGGCCGGTCTCTCTCTCTCTGGTCTCTCTCTGGCCGGTCTCTCTCTGGCCGGTCTCTCTCTCTCTGGTCTCTCTCTGGCCGGTCTCTCTCTGGCCGGTCTCTCTCTCTGGTCTCTCTCTCTGGTCTCTCTCTCTGGTCTCTCTCTGGCCTGTCTCTCTCTCTGGTCTCTCTGTCTCATAATCTTAGAGGTTGTGGTGAAATCATTAAGTTTCAGGTCAAATAACGATAATAACGATTTAGAATCAAATATATTCAGTTAAAGCTGGGGAACAAAACTTTCTGTGAACTAGTTCTCACGTATTTAAATAATCACTCGCACCATCTGAGCTTGTCCTGCAGGGGGCTCACTGCCATGGCCATCTTCATGCGACTCTTCACCGACATTTGGATCGAGCTACGGTATTTCTCAAACAGGAAGTCCCACCCCTCCGGCGTCCGGGCGCCGACCACAAACACGGCCATCGTGACGTCCACCGGGAGACTGAGGAGAAAACATCAAAAGACAATTACACAAAATGATAAAAGAGCGGGTACATTCTGCTATATTTAAATCTGTGTCTAGCATGGCGTGGTGGAAATGAAGACAAGTCGTTAGAGTTGTACAGAATGTCATTTTGACCAAAGAAAGTAAGTAACATGGATGCCTCTCTCTCAAGATTAAATAATTCATCGGTCATTTGCAGTCTCTCTGGTCTCTTTCTTTCTGGTCTCCCTCTCTCTCTCTCTTTGGCCTCTCTCACGCTATGGCCTCTCTCCATCTCTCGGGCCTCTCTCCATCTCTCTGGCCTCTCTCTCTCTGACTGGTCTCTCTCTCCCTCTCTCTCTGACGGGTCTCTCTCTTCTCCGTTTCCTTGTCCTGTAAAGCTTCCAGACCTCATGTTTCCATCAGAGTCCTTCCACTGGTTGAAGAGCCGCGTGGCCTTCTCCACACAGGGCGGGTAGTTCCGGACGCAGGCGAACAGCAGGAGGTACCCCCTGAGGACCCGCTGAGGCACCGAGCCCGAGTCGCTCCACTGCTGCCGGTCGATCAGGCTCCGGAACAGATCCACGATGAAGTCCTGAGGGAACGCCGGGAATGAGGCTTTAGAACGCACACAAAACTCACACAAACACACAAGAAATCACTATGCCAGACTAATATGGTCTCTCTGCCTCTGGTCTCTCTGCCTCTGGTCTCTCTGCCTCTGGTCTCTCTGCCTCTGGTCTCTCTGCCTCTGGTCTCTCTGCCTCTGGTCTCTCTGCCTCTGGTCTAGCTGCCTCTGGTCTAGCTGCCTCTGGTCTAGCTGCCTCTGGTCTCTCTGCCTCTGGTCTCTCTGCCTCTGGTCTCTCTGCCTCTGGTCTCTCTGCCTCTGGTCTCTCTGCCTCTGGTCTCTCTGCCTCTGGTCTCTCTGCCTCTGGTCTCTCTGCCTCTGGTCTCTCTGCCTCTGGTCTCTCTGCCTCTGGTCTCTCTGCCTCTGGTCTCTCTGCCTCTGGTCTCTCTGCCTCTGGTCTAGCTGCCTCTGGTCTAGCTGCCTCTGGTCTAGCTGCCTCTGGTCTAGCTGCCTCTGGTCTCTCTGCCTCTGGTCTCTCTGCCTCTGGTCTCTCTGCCTCTGGTCTCTCTGCCTCTGGTCTCTCTGCCTCTGGTCTCTCTGCCTCTGGTCTCTCTGCCTCTGGTCTCTCTGCCTCTGGTCTCTCTGCCTCTGGTCTCTCTGCCTCTGGTCTCTCTGCCTCTGGTCTCTCTGCCTCTGGTCTCTCTGCCTCTGGTCTCTCTGCCTCTGGTCTCTCTGCCTCTGGTCTCTCTGCCTCTGGTCTCTCTGCCTCTGGTCTCTCTGCCTCTGGTCTCTCTGCCTCTGGTCTCTCTGCCTCTGGTCTCTCTGCCTCTGGTCTCTCTGCCTCTGGTCTCTCTGCCTCTGGTCTCTCTGCCTCTGGTCTCTCTGCCTCTGGTCTCTCTGCCTCTGGTCTCTCTGCCTCTGGTCTCTCTGCCTCTGGTCTCGCGCTGGTCTCTACTCTCTCTCTGGTCATTTACCTGTTGTAAAACTGGGAGGTTACTGTCATGCACAGATAGAACACTGTATGTGATATTTGACGTTCTCCTGAAAACAGAGAAACCCTCAAACTCACCTTCATCTGGTTCTCGAGGACCGGCATGTCCCGTTTCTCCATGAGTTTGTAAAAAGGCACCAGTTCTCCGAATCCCTGCGTCACGGCCATAACCTCCGTCTCTTTGGACAGATACAGGGACAGCTCCAGGGCCTGGTCCAGTCTCACCTTCCCCACGCTGGAAAAGAGAAGAAACCTCTCTATTTAAAACACGCGATTAGGATTTAGGCAAAAGCTTCTGTCATTTACCTATTATGCACATGGGAAAGATACTGTCTCCCCCTCTCTGGTCTCCCCCTCTCTGGTCTCCCCCTCTCTGGTCTCCCCCTCTCTGGTCTCTCCCTCTCTGGTCTCTCCCTCTCTGGTCTCTCCCTCTCTGGTCTCTCCCTCTCTGGTCTCTCCCTCTCTGGTCTCTCCCTCTCTGGTCTCTCCCTCTCTGGTCTCTCCCTCTCTGGTCTCTCCCTCTCTGGTCTCTCCCTCTCTGGTCTCTCCCTCTCTGGTCTCTCCCTCTCTGGTCTCTCCCTCTCTGGTCTCTCCCTCTCTGGTCTCTCCCTCTCTGGTCTCCCTCTCTGGTCTCCCTCTCTGGTCTCCCTCTCTGGTCTCCCTCTCTGGTCTCCCTCTCTGGTCTCCCTCTCTGGTCTCCCTCTCTGGTCTCCCTCTCTGGTCTCTCCCTCTCTGGTCTCTCCCTCTCTGGTCTCCCTCTCTGGTCTCTCCCTCTCTGGTCTCCCTCTCTGGTCTCCCTCTCTGGTCTCCCTCTCTGGTCTCCCTCTCTGGTCTCCCTCTCTGGTCTCCCTCTCTGGTCTCCCTCTCTGGTCACTCTCTCTGGTCACTCTCTCTGGTCACTCTCTCCCTCTGGTCACTCTCTCCCTCTGGTCACTCTCTCCCTCTGGTCACTCTCTCCCTCTGGTCACTCTCTCCCTCTGGTCACTCTCTCCCTCTGGTCACTCTCTCCCTCTGGTCCTTTCTGATCCCTCTGTGTCTCTTTATTATGTATTGCAATAATATTTAATTGAGGCCCAAATATTGCAATACTATCGAATCCTCATATTTCTCCCTATTCCCAGCCCTAATATTTATCATATACCGTCAGTAGAAATCATACCAGACCAGACCAGACCTTACCTGACGAGCTGGAAGACGTTCTGGACGAGGCTGGCTCGGTCGTTGCTGCTCAGAGCCGTGTGGTTGTGTCGGAGCAGTTCGGTGATGGAGTCCCAGCCGCCGTCTGCGTAGTGCACCATGTAATACCCACTCATGTCCACGTTAAACTTCACCCAGCTGACCTCCTCCGGCAGGAACAGCACATCTGCAGGAGGAGAGGGAAGAAAATAAGTAAGAGATCACATTCAAACTGAGCTTTTTGAGGCAGAAAAGCTGGTTCGGCAGATTTATTCACTGGGTTTTAACCAGAGGGAACACATCACCCCTGTGTTAGTGTCCCTCCACTGCCTCCATGTCCGTCTTGATTTAAAGATTTTACTGATCACTTCACTGATGACTCTTTTCTCCTTGATACAACTTTGTTCCTCATCAAAACAGACCTGAACTTGTTCGTAGATCCATCCATGCTAAAATTGTGAACTTCTGGCACAAACATTGAACACTTCTGTCTAAAAGCGACCTCTCTCTGGTCTTCTCCCTCGCTCTCTGATCGCCCTCTCTCTCTGGTCTCTCTCTCCCTCTCTGGTCTCTCTCTCTCTCTCTCTGGTCTCTCTCTCTCTGGTCACTCTTTCTGGTCTCCCTCTTTCTGGTCTCCCTCTTTCTGGTCTCCCTCTTTCTGGTCTCCCTCTTTCTGGTCTCCCTCTTTCTGGTCTCTCTCTCTCTGGGCTCTCTCTTTCTGGTCTCTCTCTCTCTCTGGTCACTCTTTCTGGTCACTCTCTTTCTGGTCTCTCTCTTTCTGGTCTCTCTCTTTCTGGTCTCTCTCTTTCTGGTCTCTCTCTTTCTGGTCTCTCTCTGTGGTTTGACATTTTGTCTTTGCAACTAAAAATGATATACATTTTTTGTCTTCCTTCTGTTCCTGTTTGTTCATGTTGCACAAATGCAAAGACAATATAAATGGTGTATGTATATAATATGTTGCCATGGTTACATACATACATACAAACATAAACATACCACACCATCGACGTGTGACTTGTACTCGCCTGTTTTGGTCTTTAACAGAAAGCGGTGCACGGTGTTGGAGGCACTGGTCTTATAGGTCAGGGGGATTTGCCACAAAAACCTGTTTGAGAGAAAAAGGTTCAGATCGTTACATCAGCAATCAGTAAAATACATTTGTAAAGTTATGATAAGGGTCAATGCTAAAGTCCAGACTTAGTGACGGCTAATACACAACCAGAACATCTCTCTGGCCTCTCTCTAGTTTCTCTCTAGTTTCTCTC